>JANQAP020014125.1:0-11238 GCA_026874005.2 Erythroxylum coriaceum | reverse complement strand
TGAAGATGAAGCAGCCATGGATTGAAGAAATGGAGAGGTAAAGGTTTCAGTGTATCCTTTTGTGTATTGGCATAGTTTCGGTTTTGTGAAAACAAAGATGCTAGAATTTTGTTTCAATGAATCTAGTTTCAGTTTTTAATGTAAAAACAAATGCTGGTTTTTTGTTTCAAGGAATTAAGTTTTGGTTTTGATAAAATAATAAGTGCTGGTTTTTTGTTTTAATGGAAGGAGTTTTTGTTTTAATGAAAACAAGTGTTGGAAGTTTTTATCATGACAAAGATTCAGTTTTATGAAAATCAAGTGCTATTTTTTTATTTTGAAAGAGACAAAATTTGGTTTTTATAAATGTCATTACTTTTTGTTTACCGAATGGGCCGGATCAAGTGAGTGAATAGTTCAAAGCAAATGATCCAAATCTAAGAAGAATTTTTTGGGCCTAAAAGACTTGTAATTTTTTTTATGTTTCTAAGATGGACAACCAAAAGTGGCTGAATTAGTTCATGTGATGAATGGAGAAATGAATGTAAATAATATATGATATTATGTGATTTCATGTCATTTAGAAAATTGCCAAACCTAGGCCTTGCCATGCATTCATTATGTATGAGATATATAATGAAACAATATAGGATGGATAATAAATTGCATCTAGACAAGATGGTATTTAATACTTAAAGCCCAAAAAGATTGAGTGGGAAAGGATGCTCATGTGAGAGTCCACGGTCTCTAAATGATGGCCCATTTGAATGTGGTGAAGTGTTACTCCCCATCGGAGGGTATGAATCTTAGATCTTGCATAGTTTGGGTCTCTTTAAAGAGAAGTTCACTTATTGGTAGCAAATGTGACATCTTACCAAGGCATCGTTTGTAGGTATCTTTATATGTGAAATATCTAAAAATTATTATTATTTCATATTAAATTTGATTATTATTCATTATTTTGATTTTTGGAGACATGGTTAAAAATATACAGTACAACTGTATAATATGATAATGGATTATTTTGCAATTTTTAAAAAAATTCAGGAACTATTTCGTAAATTTAAAAATTTACTCGAAACAGTATCTGATATTGACCAATACCGGTACAATACCGTACCAAAACCTAATTTGGTACCAAATCTGGTACAGTATTTATAACATTGGATTTAGGCGTAAGTATTAACTTGATGTCTTTATCTATTTTCAGGAAAGTGGGGTTAGGAGATGTCAAGCCAACATCCATGCTTATCCAACTTGTGGATCAATCCATCAAGAGGTCATTTGGGGTAGTAGAAGACGTTATGGTAAAAGTGAATAAATTTATAATTCCTATTGATTTTGTTATGTTGGATTTTGAAGAAGATAGGAATTCTTCATTGATTTTGGGTAAGCCCTTTATGAATATTGATAGGGCATTAGTTGATGTGCATGAAGGAAAACTAGTTTTAAGAATTGGTGGTAAGCAGGTTGAATTTAATATGACTAAATCTTTGAAGAAGCCAGTGGATGGAACTACATGTATGAAGACTGATGTTATGGATGATTGTGTAGAACACCCCACTCCTAGACGACACGTACACATCTACCCTTTAGACGTCCGTGCACGTACCTCACAGAAATGGCATGCTAACTTCATCACTTTCACATATCGCATGGCATCATAAATTAAAATATAAATATCACAATGTCTAAAACTCAAAAATCCTCATTTCATTTCATAAGCCATAATTTACATTGTAGCATTACATACAACTTTCATGTTTATACAATGATAACCTATCAGAGTTCACACCTTTGTCTACAAAGTATGCCACATACATGAGGGATTAATAAAAAGATTAACTAAATCCTTCAATCCAAAAGTTGTACTAGATCTCTTATAAGTGGTCTTAGAAGCTAAGTCGTCACTCTCGTACCTGAAAAGTCAATGTTGCAATTTTGATGAGTTTTGTGAACTCGACTGAGAAACTATCCTCGATGGTTCACTTATATCATACATATCACATCAACACATACAATCACATAATTCACAACATTAATTTGTCAAGTATAATCATAAAATGCTTTTTACATATATGTTCACATTTTTCATTCAATTCAATTCCACATATCAATTACAATCATTCAAATCATATAATTCGTGTGTATATGCAATATTCATGAGACTCACATTCATTTATTAGATTGTTATGACCGAGTGTCTTTTTTACTATCCCATATTCATTGTGGATATTGGGCTCATTAATACTGTTCTTTATCCGTTGGAGACATAAGGCTCATTATACATAGTAAGCCAGAGGCTCTTACCACAGTCTGAGCTTTAAGCTCTTTTTTACTGGCAACTCTGGTCATAAATACCTTTATGTTTCACGCATTCATTTAATGAAATGCACCATGCGTTTTCAACCATTATGTTCATTCTGTCACATTCACATTCTTTTTCATTCACATTTGTCATCGAACTTTGGTGCGACATATTCATTTAGTCAATCACATTCACATTCAAGTAGCACTTCCAATGTTTTATTCATGCATTAAATGACTCAGACATTGGATGTCTGGAATTTAGTACATACACTTCACAATAATTTAGTACGTAATTTAACAAAAAAACATTCAAGGTGAGACCATCCTAGGTTACTCATAATTACTATTGGGTCCCAAATTTTTGTTTTTTTTATTATTTTAATAAGCATGATCTAAATAAATTTTGTGGTCTTGCTAGATAAATCATTTTATTTGGAGTTTAATTATTATGTCAAATTTGGGAGGATTTATTTCATGGATTGATGGAATTAAAGTATTAATGTTGTAAGGTGATATAAGGGCAAAATTGGAAGATCACTTAAGGTTAAAAGACATAAGGCTTATATTGGAGGGCAAAAGGGACATTTTTGTGATTATTAAGAGTGTAGAAGAAGAAAATTTGTGTGTGAGAAGAGGGAAAGAAAGAGAAGTGGAGAAAGAAGAGAAAAGCTAGGGTTTTTGGAGATCTTGAAGAATTTGAAGCTTCAACAAGTAAGTTATGCTTTAGATTTCATGAGTTTGGTTAAATGAAACCTAAATGAAGTTGAATATAGGTAGAAAGTTGTTGATGAATGAGTTAGGCAAATGTTTTCTTTTAGGTTTAATGATCAAAGATAGATTTTGATGTATTTGTAAATGTTATGAGGTTGAAATGAAGTTGAAAATGAAGTAGAAGAGATGGTTTAGGGTTAAGATCGGTTTACGTAAAAGGTGGGAAGTTAAACACTAGAAAAAGTCGCAAAACATGTCTTCGGAGTATGTTTCTGGACAAGTTCACCGCGGTAAACTTTTGGGTTTCGCCGTGGCTAACTCAATTTTTCCTCCATGAACATACTTTGGTATGCTGGGAATAACTTTTGGTGTAGTTACACAAATGGACTGATTTTTAATTTGTTGTAAATGAAGGACATAGGGATACAAATTGTATGAAGGAATCGAGTCTAAATTCAGTCTCTAAGCATTTCAATTTTGGGATGGAAGTTGGATATAGAATTTTGTTTCAGCATGAGAAATAGTTTAATTTGTTGAGGTATGACCTTCGATTGCTAAACCAAATTAAATGAAAATTTGGTTATTGTTTAAGGAAATCAAGTGAGGTAAGAAAGGCAAGAGGAGCAAGAACAAAGACATCCCTAAGCAAGGATTTCAAGGTAGGTTACAGTTTTATAATTAAGTAATAAGCCATTAATGTTTTCTTTCAAATAATGGAAATAACTGATTTCAACTATTTTATGAATGTACATTGTAACTCTTGAATGCTTTGAAAAAGTTTGTTATGAACATTTTGTGTTGATGAATTATGAAAAGAGTGTGAAAATGATTTTTGAAGAGATACTACAGTTGTAAAATCAAGTTTTAAAAATGTGCCTTTTTGGGCAACAAGTTTACAAGATATGAAATACATGTTATATGGGTTTATGGTGGTCCCCTAAGTTAAGTCAAGTGCATTTTGACAAAAGGTTTCTCCTACCTGCCCGCTAGTCGCATGGAGCTCCTTCATGGACTCCCATAAGTTCATGGCTATGCAAGACCATTAAGTGGGATTGCGATAGTACTTCTATTCACGGCTACATAGGACCTTATGGGAAATGTGTAATACGTTCTATTTTGGATCCACTCAAACCATTCTGGATGTGCCTACGTGTTTTTTATTTTTGATGTGCTCTGTATTGACCAACTTGTTTAATGCATGATTTATATTGCTTACAAATTGCTTGATGAATGAGAATTTGAAAAATATGTGCTTTAGGATTCTATGTGAATTTTTACAATGGTTTTGCTTGTTACTGGTTATAAAATTATTACCCACGAGCTTCAAGCTCACCCCCTCCCATTTCACCCCATCTTCAGGTGAGGAGTAAGAGATCGAGTAGTCAAGAGCCGAGGCATCACTCCAATTAGACTTATTTTTGCTTTTGAAGTTAGTTTTTGTAAAACAGAGCTTTAATTGCATTTTGAGATATTCTACTTTTTGCAAACTATGTATTTTTGGATTATGATGTAATGGGGCTTCAAATGATTATTAAAGCTTTGTAAAACTCTTATCCATTGTTATAAATGAAAAACATTTCGCTTTGCTCATGGTTTTTGTTTTTGCAAGATATTTTGTTTGAAATGAGATTAAAGTTAGAAAAGTCATTTATATTATATGTATTTTTGCTTTTGGGTTGAATTGATGAATGTGGCTGAAGGACTTTAAATTTGCAGTTTAGTAAGATAAGTAGTTTGGGTTATGGGTTCTGTCACAGAGGTTTTCGTCGTGGCGAAGTCAAGAGTCACCACGGCGTAGTTCACCCGAAGGAAATTCTAATTTTCTCGTGGCGACTTCGCCGCGGCAAAGTTATACTTATCGCCGCAGCGTAATTCACTCGAAGGGTCAGTGAGGTTTACTCACATATGTTCACCGCAGCAAAGCTAGTTTACTCGCATAAGTTCGCTGCGGCAAAGTCCGCTTTTGCTTCCGAAGGATCTTTCGTTTAAATTTCCAAATTCTAAGCCCTCCTCCACGCTCAAGCTTCATGACCCCATGTCCGATGTTGGGCTTTGAAAACATGTCCAACATGTTGTGGTATCAGAGCGACTAGGTTTAGGTCCAGGTGTAGGACTAGGTTTAGATATAAATGGGGTAGGTTAAGACATGAAATGAATACGCATTGTTTTAAATGAATAACTTGCATTGTTTTATATTGTTTTACATGATTTGAAATTGTTTTATACGATTTGAATTGTTTTATATAATTTGAAAATTGTTTTGCATGAACTAAAGGTTTTGATGGTTTTAAATTCAAGGAGTGATTATGCTGCCTCGAAAGATAGCTTAAGGAGCTATGACTCAATTTTGCTCTCTCCAAGGGAGCACGGATGAATCTTATGTCCCACAAGATGCTGGGACACATTCTGCTCCTGATTCTGAGGCACCTAGTATGTAGCATGAAGTGTCACTGCCTCCTCCTACGCCTAACATGGATCCACGATTCTTTCAAGCCTTCGCTCAGGCTTTCTCATATGCTATGGGCTAAGGGTCATAAGTCTCGATGCAAGCTTCAGTAGATAGAAGTGGACAGTATGACAAGCTTCGCAAGTATGGAGTGGTAGATTTTAATGGTATTACAAATCCGGAAGAGGCAGAAGTATGGTTGAAGAGGACTGAGAGAGTCCTGCTTCAAATGAAGTGCTCCGATGAAGAGCAGCTGGGTTGTGCAATTAGCTTGCTGCAAGGGGATGCACTTCATTTGTGAGAATCAGTGCCCCATAGTTAGGTTATTCCTTGGTGTTGTCATGGAGAGATTTTATGGAAGTGTTCAGGAAGAAGTACCTCTCCAAGGTTTATGTATAAGAGAAGGCCAGGAAATTTTTCAATCTCACATAGCGGGACATGAGTGTGAGTGAGTATGAGTTGAAATTCACTCAGCTTTCCCGATATACGACCAACATCATGGAGAATGAGGAAGATAAATGCCATAAGTTTGAGGGAGGTCTCCATTTGGGGATTAAGGAGAAAGTCTTGATCTATAATTTTTGTGACTACTAGCATTTGGTAGATGCCACACTCCAAGCTGAGAAGCTAGAAAATATCAAGTATGAAGTGAGGAGGAAGAGGAAGAACTGGAAGCAATTTTTTAAAAAGGGGGTGAGTGAGCCAATACCTGAGAGGGGTGTGAAAAGCTCTCACACATAGAGTGAAGCAAGGAGTAGTGCCTCTGCTAAGAACAAGCAAGCAAAGGCAATGTCAATGCAAGCCTCAACAGTAGGAGGCAATAGCAGGGTGGAGAGGAGCAGGAACATAAACTCCCAATGTGAGCATTGTGGGAAGCTACACAGGGGAGAGTGCTTCAAGTTACTTGGAGCATGCTTTCGATGTGAAGGGAAGGGACACATGATCAAGGACTGTCCCTAAGTAACAAGGCAAGAGGGGTTGCAGTTGCAAGCTCCGAGGAGAGCAGAAATAGTTAGAACCAGGTCAGTCATTGAAGTGGGCAGTTCTGGAGTTGTAAGGAAGACTATTCCTCCAGGAAGGCCAAGGGGTCAAGAACAAGCAAGGGTGTTTGCCATGATAAGGGAGGAAGCTATAGCTGCACCTGAAGTTGTCACGGGTATGGCTCAGTTACTTAATTTTGAAGTATATGTTTTGATTGATTCTGGCTCCACACATTCATTTGTTTTTGGAAATATGATTTTACATGGTGTGAATTCAGTGCCTTTGAGTAATCCTTTGCTTGTTAGTACACCTGTATGGAGGAATGTGATAATCAGTAAAGTGTATAAGGGTTGTGAACTCTTCATTGATGGTGCTAAACTAGTAGTGGACTTACTACCTCTAGACCTAAAAGGCTTAGATGTTATACTTGGAATGGATGTTATAGAGAAGTATCAGGCGAAGTTAGATTGTGGCCTTAAGGAAGTGGAATTTGATCTGGGCAACGGAGAGAGGGTGATTTTTAGGGGGGACAGGAGAGTACCATCGCCAAGAATTATTTTTGCTTTGCTAACTGACAGGATGATGACAAGGGTATGAAGCCTTCTTAATGCATGTTGTGGATGCTAATGTGAATGAAAGGAGGTTAGAGGATTTTTCGATTATAAGGGAATTTCCTAATGTGTTCCTAAAGGACTTACCTAGTTTGCCACCGCTGAGGGAAATTAAGTTTGCCATCGACTTGATTCCTAAAACCGTACCCATTTCTATACCACCATATAGAATGGCTCCGGCTGAGTTGAGGGAGCTTAAGGAACAATTGGAGGAACTATTAGAGAAGGGGTACATAAGGCCTAGTTCGTCACCATGGGGAGCACTGATTTTATTTGTTAAGAAAAAGGATGGAACATGGCGGATGTGCATCGATTACTAGAGACTCAACAGGGTTACTGTTAAGAATAAGTATCCTCTGCCTCGGATTGATGATCTATTTGACCAGCTGTAAGGAGCAAGGGTCTTTTCCAAGATTGATCTCAGGTCGAGTTATCATCAGCTCAGAATCAAGGAGTCTGATGTGAGTAAGATAGCCTTTAGGACTCATTATGGGCATTACGAGTTCCTAGTTATTCCTTTTGGTTTAACCAATGCTCCAGCTGTATTTATGGATCTTATAAATAGGGTCTTTAAGGAGTATTTAGATCATTTTGTCATAGTGTTTATCAATGACATTCTGGTGTATTCCAAGAGTGAAGAGGAACATGAGGAACATCTCAAAATAGTATTGTAGACACTGAGGGAGAAGGAGCTTTATGCTAAATTCAGCAAATGTGAATTTTGGCTTCATGAGGTGATATTCTGACATCTGATTTCTAAAGATGGGTTACATGTTGATCCGAGGAAGGTTGAAGCAGTGGTGAATTGGCATGCACCAAAGACAATGACGAAAGTGAGGAGTTTTCTGGGTTTGGCAAGATATTATAGGAGATTCGTTGAAGGATTTTTTATGATAGCTGCGCCGATGGCCAAGTTATTGAGGACAAATCAGAAATTTATCTGGAGTGAGGAATGTTAGAAAAGCTTTGAGGAGCTCAAGCGCAGATTAACAAGTGCTCCAGTTTTGATTTTGCCTACTAGAGATGAGGGTATACCATGTACAATGATGCTTCAAGAAAGGGTTTAGGTTGTGTGTTGATGCAAGGAGACAAGGTGATAGCTTATGCTTCGCAGCAACTAAAGCCATATGAGTTGAATTATTCGACCCATGATTTGGAATTGACAGTAATGATTTTTTCCTTGAAGATTTGGAGACATTATCTGTATGGAGTTCAGACGAAGATTTTTACGGATCACAAAAGTCTCAAGTATCTGTTGAGTCAGAAAGAATTGAATTTGAGACAAAGAAGGTGGATTGAGTTGCTCAAGGATTATGATTTATTGATTGAATACCATCCAGGAAAGGCAAATATAGTGGCTGATGCCTTGAGTAGGAAATCATCAATAGCCCATAGTCAGACAATTTATCTGCCTTTATTAGAAGAGATGGCTAAGCTTAGAATAAGTTTGAAACAGGAGGAACCTAAGTGTACGGTTGCTACTTTCAGAGTAAAACCGATACTCAGAGAAAAGGTTAAGGAGTTACAAGCACAAGATACAGAATTGAACAAGCTCCAAGAAAAAATTCAAAATGGCAAGAAGTCTAAAGTGGTAGTGAGGGATGATGGACTCATGACTGTTGAAAATAGCCTTTGTATCCCAGATGTCAAAGAGGTGAAGGATGAGATACTGCATGAGGCACACAATGCGCCTTATGCTATGCACCCAGGTAGCACTAGGATGTACAGGGATTTGAGAGAGCATTTTTGGTGGAAAGGCATGAAAAGGGACGTAGCAGAATATACAAGTAAGTGTTTAGTGTGTCAGCAAGTCAAGGTTGAACACTAGGCACCTTCAGGAAAGTTAAGACCATTATCTATTCCTGAGTGGAAGTGGCAAAGTGTGACTATAGACTTTCTGAAGGGTTTGCCCAAGATAAGTAGGAAGCATGATGCCATATAGGTTATTATTAATCTTCTGATGAAGTCAGCCTATTTTTTGGCGATTAAATAGATTGATTCCCTATATGTGCTAGCAAAGAAGTACATTGATGAGATAGTGAGACTACATGACATTCCAGATTCTAAAGTTTCTGACAGAGATCCTCAGTTTACTTCAAGATTTTGGGGAAGCTTACAAGAAGCTTTAGGAACCAAGTTAAATTTTAGCACTGCTTTTCACCCCCAGTCAGATGGTCAATCTGAGAGGACCATTCAGACCCTTGAGGGAATGCTCAGGGCATATGTGATGGACTTCAAAGGAGCTTGGGATGAGCATTTGCCATTGATCAAATTTGCTTACAATAATTCGTACCATTCGAGCATTTAGATGGACCCTTATGAGGCACTGTATGGAAGAAGGTGTAGAACTCCGATATGTTGGGATGAATAAGGAGAAAGGAAACTGATAGGGCCAGAGTTACTTCAGATGATAGTGGAGCAACGGCTTAAGGCAGCTCAGGATAGAATGAAAAGCTACATTAATGCACATCGAAAGGAAATGGAATATGAAGTCAGTGAAAAAGTCTTCCTTAAAACATCTCTTTGAAAAGGAGTAAGGAGATTTGGCAAGAAGGGCAAATTGAGCCCGAGATATGTGGGTCCTTATGAAATTCTTGAGAAGATTGGATAGTTAGGCTACAGTTGCCACTGCTATAGGACTTGTCTCAGATACATGATGTTTTTCATGTTTCCAGGTTAATGAGGTATAGATCGGATCCCTCCCACATCATTCAGACCACAGAGGTTTAGTTGAGAGATGATCTGAGTTATAAGGAGATTCTAGTGGAGATTTTGGACACCAAGGAAAAGGTTTTTAGGAACAAGACGGTTTAACTAGTAAAAGTCTTGTGGAGAAACCATTCAGTAGAAGAGGCCACGTGGGAGCCACTAGAGGCCATGAAGGAGAAGTATCCACAACTCTTCGATGACTCAGGTAATAATTTCGAGGACAAAATTCATTTAAAACGGGGAGAAATGTTGAGTCCAAAATTTTTATTTTTTAATTATTTTATTAAGCATGATCTAAATAAATTTTGTGGTCTTGCTAGATAAATCATTTTATTTGGAGTTTAATTATTATATCAACTTTGGGAGGATTTATTTCATGGATTGATGAAATTAAAGTATTAAAGTTGTAAGGTGATATAAGAGCAAAATTGGAAGATCACTTAAGGTTAAAAGACATAAGGCTTACATAAGAGGGCAAAAGGGACATTTTTGTGATTATTAAGAGTGTAGAAGAAGAAAAATTGTGTGTGAGAAGAGGGAAAGAAAGAGAGTGTCATGGAAGGACAGGAAGAGAAGAGAAAAGCTAGGGTTTTTGGAGATCTTGAAGAATTTAAAGCTTCAACAAGTAAGTTATGCTTTAGATTTCATAGGTTTGGTTAAATGAAACCTAAATGAAGTTGAATATGGGTAGAAAGTTGTTGATGAATGAGTTAGGCAAACGTTTTCTTTTAGGGTTAATGATCAAAGATAGATTTTGATGTATTTGTAAATGTTATGGGGTTGAAATGAAGTTGAAAATGAAGTAGAAGAGATGGTTTAGAGTTAAGATGGGTTTATGTAAAAGGTGGGAAGTTAAAAACTGGAAAAAGTCACAAAACAAGTCTTCAGAGTATGTTTCTGGACAAGTTCGCCATGGCAAACTTCTGGGTTTCGCCGCGGCTAACTCAATTTTTCCTACACGAACATGATTTAGTATTTTGGGTATAACTTTTGGTGTAGTTACCCAAATGGACTGATTTTTGATTTGTTAAACTAGAGCCATAGGGATACAAATTGTATGAAGGAATCGAGTCTAAATTCTATCTCTAAGCATTTCAATTTTGGGATGGAATTTGGATATAGAATTTTGTTTCAGCATGAGAAATAGTTTAAATTGTTGAGGTATGACCTTCTGTTTGCTAAACCAAATTAAATGGAATTTTGGCTATTATTTAAGGAAATCAAGTGAGGCAAGGAAAGCAAGAGGAGCAAGAGCAAAAACATCCCTAAGCAAGTTTATAAGCAAGGATTTCAATGTGGGTTATAGTTTTATAATTAAGTAATAGGCCATCAATGTTTTCTTTCAAATGATGGAAATAAATGATTTCAACTATTTTATGAATGTACATTATAACTCTTGAATGCTTTAAAAAAGTGTTATGTGTTTGGTATGAGCATTTTGTGTTGATGAATTATGAAAAGAATGTGAAAATGATTTTCGAAGAGATACTA
>JANQAP020014071.1:0-11240 GCA_026874005.2 Erythroxylum coriaceum | reverse complement strand
TGATTGTAGTGATTGCTCGTAGCGCTCCCTCATCATAGGATATGTACCGGAATGACCTGCGGGCGTCCCGGTGCGTACCCTACGGTAAGGGGGTGTTACAGAACCCTTCCATCTGTCCCAAATAACTTTTTACTATATTACATTCCATTATAAACTGTTTCTTTTCGTTCCATTCTATTCCATTAATTAACATCCAACCAAATAGATCTTTAGGTGACGATTTTGAAAATATTGTCACTAATTTTGATATACTTTTAGAAACGTAACCAAATCTGCCCTTTTGCAACGCTTTTATAAAAGCATCACAAATAGTGTACTTTTAGCGATGATTTTCAAAATTGTCACAAAAAAGCTACCTTTGGACAACGATTTTCAAAATCATCACGAAAAGTTTATTTTTAGTGTCGATTTGTAAACTGTGGCTAAAAAAAGTAGCCAAATATCCACCTAGTGTCATCATAAGAAACCAACAAGAAGTAGAGGATCGAATACTGTTTTGTACTGGCTAGAAAACGGAACGATATTCATTCCTTTCGTACCAATTAGTACTAGTGTTTTTTGGTCGGTACCAGCCGGTATCCAAAATGTCAGCCACATACCAGCCGGTACCATAAATTTGAAAAATACTAAGGACTTCTTTGCAATTTTTTGAAAATTAACCGTAAAAGCTAAACCCCCCTGCGGGTCTCTGCTTTCCTCTGCCCACTCTCTCGAACCTTCTTTAGCTCTTCAACCTTCTCATTTTTTTCCTCTCTTTCACACCGACTCTCATCTCACTTCTTCACTCACCATCGCCACCATTCTCTCTCTCTCATTCTCCTCCTCATATCCAACAATAGTGGTCCCGCTCCGGCAGTGCTTCTCCTTCCCTCATCCTCCCCTATCCACGTCAACATCAGAAGACAGAGATCCTCCCTCAGCTCCTCCCTTTGCGTCCCCCGAAGATGCCACTATCTTCAACCCTCCTCCATAAGGACCACCGCACCACGTCGTCGCCATTGAACGTTTGAAGGAGGAGTGCTCGCCCAGATCTACACAACTACCGCTACACCCAAAGCCTGTGACAGTGTGACCCGTCACCCAACCTAATACCCGAAGCTAGCGAATTATTTTTGGGTGTGTTTTTGAGTTTTTGAATTTTTTCCTGCTTACGATTAATTGCATTTTTGATTGTGATCGATTGGATCTTGGATTTGTGAATTGGTTGGAAATTGGTTTTGTGATTTGTGATTCGTAATTTGCGTGTATCTGGGTTGGATATTGGAGTTGAATGATCACAAATTTTTCATTTGTGATAAGAATATTGGAGATGAATTGAATGAGTCACTAAGGTGTTGTCTTGGTTTTGTGATTTGCGTAGGTTGGATTGGATATTGGAGTTGAATTATTGTTTGGTTTATTTCTGGTTTGGTTATAAAATAAAGATTGGTTTAAGTTATGAATAGATGTGTGTGAACAATTGTATAAGATATGTCATTCATTATTTGGCAATTATGTAAATCATATCATACCCTTCAACTTGATCCTTATGTTTGAAACTTTGAATTGAAATTATTGGAAATAGAAATTGTTTATGTATGTTTTCTAGTTGTTCGAAATGGAAATTATTTTATGAATGTTTTGTAATTATCGGAAATGGAAATTGTTGGAAATGGAAATGGTTTTATGAATGTTTTGTAATTATTGGAAATGGAAATTGTTTATGTATGTTTTATGATTGTTGGAAATGAAAACTGTTTGTATATGCTTTATGTAATTATATATGTTGAATAATTGAATTGCTAGTTTTCGACTTATAGTGAATTGTGTTCCATGAATTTGAGTTGTGTGTAATGTAATCATACAAAATGAGTTATATTATATAAAATGGATATGCATATTGTGTAATGAAATTATGTGTTATGTATTTTGATATATGCATTCATTTATTTTTACAAATAAATAGAAGGAAGTTTAAGTACTTCTGATCAACCCACTTCAGGAAGATACAATGATCTTGGGCTCATGCTGCATTGGTTCCCGGTATGAGAAACCATACTATTTGCTTATTTTGTAACAAGCATATGACAGGTGGAGGAATTACCCGATTAAAAAAACATTTAGTTAGGGTTAAAGGAGATGTGGAACCCTGTAAAAAAGTAAGCCATGATGTAAAGTGGCAGATGAAAACATTGCTTGATGAATATCAACATAAGAGAGATACAAGGGAAAGGTTAAATTTTGAAATTGGCAGTGGAAGTTCATTTTTTAGTTTTCGTGGTGATTATGGAAATGTTGAAGGTGGTAGTAGTAGTGGTGGTAGTGGTAGTGGTACTGTTCCATCTCAGGCTTAAGAAAAATTACCTAAACCTGATGTAAGGAAGAGAAGAAGGCAAGCGACTAGTTTCTTTGCACCACGAACAACTCTTGAAGCCCAGCCTTCAATTCGTAGTGCAATGCAATCAAGAGATGCAGCTCACAATGTCGATATGGCAGTAGCTAGATGGTGGTATGATACAGGTTCGTCATTTAATGCTTCTCTGTCTTATCATTATCAACCTATGATGGATACAATAACCTCTTATGGTCTGGGATACAAAGGTCCTTCGATTGATGACTTAAAAGGTAAACTTTTGAGCTATTATGTTTCTGAAATTAAAAGTTATTTGGCTAAAAGAAGAGTGAATTGGGGTACTTATAGATGTTCAATCATGTGTAATGGTTGGACAAATAGGAGACAAGAGCCTATTATAAATTTTTTGGTTTATTCTAAAAATGGCTTTATGTTTTTTAAATCTGTTGATGCATCTGGTCTTATTAGAAATATTGAGACTTTGTTTGTGATATTTGATGAAGTTGTAAATGAAATAGGGTCAGAAAATATTGTTCAGTTTATTACTGACAATGATTCGACTTATAAAGTGGCCAGAAAAAGGTTGCAAAGTATGTATAATTCATTTTTTGGACTCCTTATGTTGCACATTGCATTGATCTAATGCTGAAAAATATAGGAGATCCTAGGTATTTTCTTATTATTGATGAGATTATGCAGAAAGCTAAAAAGGTGACAAAGTTCATTTATAATCGTGCATGGGTATTGAGTTTGATGAGAAAGAAATTTACCAATGATAGGAATTTGTGCATCCTGCTGTAACAAAATCTGCAACAAATTTCTTACCACTTCAATCTTTTGTTTCGATAAAGAAAGAGTTAAGACAAATGTTTACAAGTGATAAGTGGATTACATCTCAGCATGCTAGGTCTCATGCTAGAGTAGAGGTTTGTAATATTATATTAGAAGATAGAGAATTTTGGTCTCAATGTCAATTTGTTTTGTGAGTTTGTGAGCCTATGGTGAGGGTACTTCACTTGGCTAATAGTGAAGAAAAGCCAACAATGAGTTATATTTTTAATGTAATAGAGAGAGCGACGAAAGCAATCATGGCCAATCTGAAATATAAGCCTTTTTTATACACACCATATCTTTCAATCATTAATGAGAGAAGGGGAAGACAACTTTCTTCTCCATATTTGCAACTGGGGCATTTTTGAATCCTAGTGTTTATTTTGGACTGGATCTTACTAATCAAGCTGAAGTTAATAGAGGAATACTTTTAACTATTACAACAATTGTTAGCATTGACGCGATGCAAGATCTCTTAAGCTCACAAATGGAGCTTTATAAGTTGTCGTATGGGGATTTTGGAATGCTGATTGCTATTCGAAAAAGAGGAAAACTTTTTCCAGGTATTAATTATTTCCTTTTTCTTATTTTTTGAAAATTAATTATCACTTTATTTTGTTTATAACGCTACTTGTGTTAACTTATAACTTACAGTTTTTTGATGGGATCAATTCAGAAATGATGTTTCAGAATTGAAAAGGTTTGCAATTTGGATTTTAAGTCAATGTATGAGTGCAATAGGTTGTGAACGAAACTGGAGCACATTCGAATTTATCCATTCCAAAAAAGGAATAGATTGGAGCATAGGAGGTTGAATGACTTGGTTTTTGTTCGTTACAATTTAAAGCTTTGGAAAAGGTATGTTATTACCATTATTATCATTATTAATTTCGATATAATTTCTTATAATTTTCTAATAATTCAATTTTGTTGTTTACTAGGAGTCTTAATAGTACAAGTAGTTCAATTGATCTAATTTTCAGTGATAATATTGATCTTTTGGCAGATTGGGTTTTTGAAGAATCGAATTTGGTAGATGTCAATGACTTAGAAGATAATCTTGAATGGGAAAGCATTGACATGTTATTTGGTACATTAAATTTGAATGATAATGATGATGAAGCTCCTCTCAATGATGAGGATTTTGTACTAAATGATAACTGGGGTCAGTGTAGTTATAGCGGGTATCCTCCCGTTGATGATTGAATTTTTTTCCAGTTTTTTTCATCTTTTTTAATTTTACTTATATTTGATATTTATGTTAAATTCTATATATGTAATGTAATTGTAAATGTTTTTATTTCAGGTTTAACTTCTACTTGATTTTTTCCTCGTCATGAATTCTTTTTGTAAATTGTAATAGTTAAGGATATTTATTGTTCTTTTTATTTGATGTTTTGATGTAATTATTATTTATTAAAATGATAAAATTGCATTATTGTAATATTTTAAATACTTTGTATTATTCTTAATTTTATATTTGTATTATGATGATTGTTTTTTTATATTAATTGTGGTTATTATTTATATGTGAAATATTTAAAATTTATTGTTATTTCATATTAATTGTGATTATTATTTATTATTATGATTTTTGGAAACATGGTTGATGTAAACATGTAAAGTATACAATACAACTGTCCAATATACCAATGTACTATTTTACAAAATTTAAAAAATTTCAGAGATTATTTAATACATTTAAAAAATTACCCGAAATGGTACCTGGTATTGACCGGTACTTGTACAATACCGTACTAGAACCTAATTCGATACCAAGTCCATTACGGTATTTGCAACTTTAACAAGAAGATTAAAATTCAAGTTAGGCACATAACCATATCTTCAAAGATTCTCCTAATCCTATTTAACAAAATATTTAGAAATTAATAATTTATGGATTAAGAGGGAGGTTGTATTATATATTGCTTTAATAAAGGGAACAAAATTTATGTCCTTAAGATTAATAGCTCATAAGAAGGATGGTTGACATTTTTATATATATGCTTGACTTGATGTTTTTTTGCCTAAAAATCCCTTGAAACATTGCTCATTTTCCTCATTCACTCTTTTTTTTTTAGTTTAGAGAAAGTTTATATGAATTTTAGAATGATTTATAAGGCTTTAGAATTTTCTTAATTATGACTTTGAGGCAAAATCATAGGCTAAATAATACCTATGACATGATTTGGGCCTTTTTTGGATCATTTGAGGCTTTCAAGATAACTCTTGATGAATTATAAACTTTTAGCTACTCTATTGAGCCTAATTAAGCCTATTCTTTCTTTATTACCTATATTAATCCGTTAGCCCTTAAATTTTTTCTTAGTTAACTCTTTATACTCATAGCATGCAATTATTTTTAAAAAAAGAGCCATATTACTTCTCTTATTTGATGGCTTAAAAAATAAAGCTACAATTATAACCTCAATAGTTATAGAAAAAATCAAGTTTAAGGGTGTAACAAATAAAAGTGTTTGGGTTAACAAGTTTAAGGTTAATGGAATGAGTTTAGATGTGTGATAAGAGGAATAGGTGAGCTCACTGTAAGATCATAGAATAATTATACGATTATGGGTATTTTTGGCCAAATTGATATCCATTATCCTGCTTGTAACCTTAGTCATACATTACAAGCTAATATAAACCCTAATGATCCTTGATGATAAGAATGGCCTATATTAATGGAGAGATGCAAATAAAGTAACCATATGAAGTTATAAAAATTTCTTTGGAACTTACTTGTTTATATAAACTTATTTGAGCATAATGGTTAATAAATGGAGACAAGAAACATAAAACACTTAAAGGGTTCAATGTTAGATAAAGATATCAATTAAGTTAAATTTATACACATCTATGAGGTTTTGAACTTTGTGCGAACTATTTATTTTGTTAAGTCTTTAAGATAACTAATTAATTTGTTCAAAACTTCCAGTGTTCATTTCATGTTCTAGTTGTTTATCATTTAATTTTTTTTATTTTGTTTTCTATTTATTTTGTCTTTTGCTTGAGGACTAGCAAAATATTAAGTTTTTTCAAATAAAATGTTCATTTATAAAAGGTAAATAGGTACAAAACATCAATAACAAACAAAACAAAGGGAGAGATCCTAGTTAAAGCAAATTTTACAACTCCTCAACCTCAGTTTCTTATAAGGTGAGCAGCATAAAGAACAGAGATAAATGAGTTAAACAACATGTCTCAGTATTAGAGGAGTGCGGTTCGTTCAAAAAATTCCTACCTCTCTATCTATCTCTGAGATGCTTGGATTTTTCAAAACTCCTGAGCAGCATAAAGAATAGAGATAAATGAGTTAAACAACATGTCTCAGTATTAGAATCTCATGGATACTTTTCAGCGTTTCTTGTATCAGGAGGGAGAGAGCTTTCTGCTTAGTTTCGAATCTTCGGGCGTTGCACTCCTTCCATACACTTTGTACACAGAGTTCGATAGCTATAGAATAAATCGATTCCATAGGGGAATGATGATCAGCTAACCATTGTATAATAACTTAGAGCAAACAAGTTGGCAATGACCATTGAAATTCCCTTTTAACAACTTCCCAAATCCAGTTGGTGATCTCACACGTGAAGAATAAGTGGTCATATGATTCAGCCTATGTTAAACAAAACGGACAATCTCTATCAATAGTTAAATACCTGAGCCTATCAGCTGTACTGAGGTGATTTTGGGTAGCTAGCTGTCGGAGGAAAGAAACCTTTGGAGGAATGTTCTTGTTCCAAACAATTCTAGATCAATTCATTACATGTTTGCATAAACGTAACAATTCTCTCATGCTTCTGTTCGATAGCTGATGGGTTGGGTAAGTGTGCCAGAAGAAAGTGTGTCGATGGGACACGCTTGGATTGTAGTTTAGTTGTAATTGGTTGATACCTTCAGGAAAATGCCAAGTTGTTCCGCTAATGAAAGCTTCCATCTTTATATTAAGTGGGAAGTGAATAAAAAGCCCTACTTTCGCAAGGAGTGTATAAGAACTCCTCTTCCCGACCAATTATCAAACCATAGTGTAATGAGCTTCCTATTGCGAATAAAACACGATATGTTTGCTTCAACATCTTGCCTCATCTTAAGAAGTTGGTTCAAAAAGAAAGAATGCAATGCTTTATTACTGAGCTCCCAGATGCTTTTACCTTTGAGAAATAAGAGTGAAGCCATCTAATCCATAAGGAATTACGGTCTTCTAGAATCCACTAAAACTGCTTCAATAAGAGTGTTCCATTAATGGGTTTTATCAAATATATGTTGAGACCTCCTTCTTCCTTTGGATAGCAGATATCAACCCATTTCACTTTTGCATAACCTTTATCTCCATTTGAATAGTTCCATAAGAAGTCCTTGAATAGCCTCTTAATCATTTTCGCGACACTTTTTGAAAGAAAAATGTGAGAGCTCCAATATATATGCTATGAGTTTAGAACAAATTTTATGAGTTGTAACCTCCCTACATAGGACAAAAATTTATTCACTTATGAGCTTTTTTTAAAAAGGGGATTGCGTTCTAAGAAAGTTAATCTCTTTGTGGAGATTGGGAGATCGAGATAGAGTAGAGGTGGCTCTTTCTCCATCATTCCCGTTAGAAGAGCAAGCTGTGAGGCCATCGGAGAAGCTCTCTTTGACAGTACAAAGTGATTCTTTTGGAAATTGATGTGTAGACCAGAGATATCCTTAAAAGTGTGCAGGACGTGCATAAAGCATTTGATATATTCTAGTTTGGAGCTACAAAAAATAAGTAATTCATGTACAAATACAAGATTAGTGAGACCATTTTTCTTACATTTTAAGTGATATTTAAAGACGCTTGATTCCACTTCTTTTTTGATGATTGAGTTCAAAAATTCCAAGCACGATATAAAAAGGTAGGGGACAAATGATCCCCTGCCTTAAGCCTTTTCCTGATTTGAAAAACTTGGTAGGGCTTCCATTGATGAGGATAGCATAACTTGCTGTAGAAATGCATTCCTTGATCCATCCAATGAACCTGTTTGGAAAACCATACGCTGACAATAATTTCCATAGAAAGCTCCATCTCACACTGGCATATGCTTTATGGAAATCAATTTTGATAGTGCAATTTGAAGTTGAATTCACTCTAATATCCCTTGAGAAGCTCTTGCATTATTAAAAAGTTGTCTTATCTTCCTTTGGCTAATAAAGGCTTTTTGATTGTCACTGATTAGCAGATTTATCACCTTCTTCAATCTAGAAGTTAGGATCTTGGAGATGACCTTATAGAGAAAATTTGTGTAGGCAATGGGACAGAATTCGGATAAGTTTGAGGGATTAGCAGTCTTTGGTATCAAGGAAATAAAGGTTTGGTTAATTTCCTTCATCATAACACCAGTGGAGAAGAATTCTTTCATTACGTTTTTAACTCTAGACCCTACAATGTTCCAAGATTTTTGGAAAAATACCCATTTAAACCATTTAGACCAGGTGCTTTAGAACCATCCATGTTGAAGACTACTTCCTCAATCTCTTTATCTTCCACTGGTTTGATTATTAACTCACTATCCACCTGTGCTAACTGTTTCAACTAGAAAGATTCAAACTCAACATTTGAACTAGAGTCAGGATTTATGGAGCCTAACAGGTCACTAAAGAAACTAACTGCTTAATTTTTAATGTCATCTATATTCTGAATCATCTGACCCCTTCTATAGTGATTGAGCTAATTATATTATGGTTTTTTTTGAGCTAGAATAGAATTGAAAAAGAATTTTGAACTTTTATTTCCTTCTTTCAACCAATAAACTCTAGCTCTTTGTTGTAGCAGAGATTCATTATTGTTAGCGGCAAGTAAAAAAGCTGATAAAGCATGTTCCTCTTTTCCTAATAGAGAAAGATTCGTGGGTGAGAGGGTTAATAATCTCTTAATTACTAATAGATCATCCTTGGTCTTCTTGATAGTGGTATCGATAGAGCCTCTTATAGAGTGCAACTGTTTAAGTTCTTGTTTAATGAAGTTTAGTTGTTGAATACATTGGAACTGCCTGGTTCCTCTGCACATGCATATCCTCTGCGAAAAGCCTTTTAAAACCCTAGATCAAGAGCTAAATAATAATTAAACCGAAAAAGGTAGAAGTTGGAAGCTCTCTGAAATAAATTGTCAACTTTAATCGGCGTATGGTCTAAAAAAAGGGGATCCTGGAAGTTCACAGTGCTATTGAGAAACTAAATCAACCATCTGTCATTTATCAATGATCGATCGAGTTTCTTTCGAATACACCATCTTGATGCTTGTTTGTTTAACCATGTAAATTTATGCCCTATAAATTGCAGATTAGTCGCGCCCAATGACTCCACACATAGCTCGAAATCTTCAAAGCAGTTACAAAGATTGTGATTTCCTTGAACCTTCGACCTATAAAGAATAGAATTGAAGTCCCCACATATTAGCCATGATAGGTTGATTCCCCGATGCGTATTTTTTAGATCATTCCATAGCATAGCTCTCTGGAACCTGAAGTTGCTAGCATAAATGAAAGAAATATTAATGTCAACTTGTTCATGCAGGAATGTGACATGCATGTGTATAAGTTGATCAAAGACATACAGCACGTCCCCTTTGATTGTATGAGCTTTATAGTAGATGATCACTCTCCCATAAGCATGGTGGGAATGGTTGGAGACTTGTTTCCAATCCGATCCTAGTAAGTTTAATATGCCAAAAGTAACATGTTTTATTTTGGTCTCAAGTAATCCTACTATTAAAGGCTTTTCCCTCCAGACAAAATCCTATAAAGTTGCTTGCTTTGTTAGGCAATTTAATCCTTTGACATTCCACGCTACTATTGACATATTAAAGGTTTTAAGGTGTGGAGCTTTTCCTTCTGCTCCTCTATGATCGCCTCTTGTCTATTATTTGAAATGGTTTACTACTCTCCTCCTGAAAAATTAGTAATAGAGAATAGAAATTAATTAATTGAAATAGGTGATTTAAGTCAGATTAAGTCAAAGTCAAAGTCAACGAACCCTAATGTATAAGGCTCCTCCTTTTGCAGGAGTCTAGAGAGGGTCATAATTTATTCAGTCTTCCCTTTATATTTTTACAAAGAGACTGCTTTTATGACTTAAATCTGCACCAATTGCTCAAAAGCTTACCCCATGATTTAAGTCGGATTAATTTTAGTAAAATTGAAATTCTTATAAGTCATTTAATATTAATTGTCAATCATTCTAAAATTTTGCTTTTTATCATTTTAAATAGTATTATTATTTAATTAAATTATTTATTATTCAAACAAAATTAGAGTTGGATTAATTTCGATAATTAATAAAATAAATCTTTCTTGGACGTCTTTTTATTACTATATTACTTGTTTGTTGTATTATACTTACTTTATAAAATATCACGACAGTCTTATTGTCACGGTTTCAACAAAAAAGTTGTCGCTACCACTGTCAGTTCCATTGTTGGGCTTAGGACTAGATGCTTTCGATGGTCTCGTATGTTATGACTCCTACTATTACCTTAGGGACTGTTTGATTGGCAGGAAAGTAAAGTGAATTTGGAATTTGATTCCTCGGAAAATAAATCTATGGAAAGTAAAGATATTCACATATTTGGATACTTATAAGAATTCTAATAGGAAAGTTGGGTGAATTCTTATTATAGTGTTTGGTATGTAAGAGTATTTTATGGAATGTAATTTAATTTTGACTTGTGTTTCCAATTATATCCTTACAAACTAAATAAAAATTGAAATCGTTAAATAATGTTAATTATAATACAAGTTATATTATTAAATGTTAATTTTTTATTCCTGATATTCTAATCATATAATATTGTTATATCATAAATATAGTATTGAAAAATGTTTAAAAAACCTCAACCGAGTACAAAGATATATCTTAAAATTCAAATCAAATATTATAATTTTTTCTAACATTGAAAATAAAAATAAAAATAATGCATTATTATTAAATTTATTATTCTTAATATTATCAATTATTATTATTAATTTATTATTACTAAATTTATTATTTTTATCAATTACATTTATTTTTTATTAATTTTATTATTATTAAACATATTATTATTATTATTATTATT
>JANQAP020014062.1:0-11242 GCA_026874005.2 Erythroxylum coriaceum | reverse complement strand
TGGGGATATTGATAGTTGTGAATTATATCATGTTTTAGTGCTTAATTTGTTATGTATTAAGCATTAATTTGAGTGTTTAGTATATGTTTAGGTTAGAATTATGTTAGTTTGTGTGTTTAAGTGTTTTTATGGATTAGTATAAGTCTTTGAGCTTAAATATTATGTTTCTGAGGTACCTTAATGTGTTTGTTAGCACTTAAGGGTCAACAACGAAGAACGGAGAAGTTTCGGAGACTTTCAGGCCTAAACATATTGTGCCACGATCGTGACCGAAACAAGAGAGCTAGTCCACGATCGTGACAGAAGACTTTGCCACAGCCCACGGGCTACGATCGTGATAGAAAGGTTTGTTGTAGGCCACGATCATGGCATGTAGGGCCACGATCATGGCATACATCGGGCAGACGCGTAAAAAAGAGACAACATCAAGTTTTGAGGGACTTTTCAGACCATTTTAACTCCAAAAAAACATTAGGGCTACTCAAAATACAAAAGGTATTTACAGAACATGAAGGACACAAGAGGGGGAACTTTTGCATTAGCCATAATTTCGAAACCCTAGAGAGCTTTATCGAGAGATTGAGAAAGAAACGAAGGAAAAGAGACATGGAGAAGAAGCCTATGCAAAGTACTTCTCGAAACAAGAGGTTTCCCACCATTGTTACCTCCATCATCCATTCCCAGTCTATTTCTGGTGGAGTTTCAATTCTTATGATTGTATAGAAGTTGAGATAGCTGTAGACGATAGATTTGTTGAATGCTGAGGATTTGTTTAAACTCACCTTCGAGATAATTTGTCTTTGATATTAATGAAATTTGATCTTTGCAATTTTATTAGATTTCTTGTGATTTCAATTCTGCACTTACATAATTCGATAATAAAATGAGAGGGTGAACTGAGTGAAAAATCATTAATTAGACTAACAAGAGTTAGGTAATTTAATAAATCAAGAATTGAATCAACCCGGTAAATTTGTGTAATGAGAGATCTTGCATAGGTTTTCGATAGTTTATTGGACAATTTCAGATCTAATTTGGGCTTTGGATAAATTGGGAATCGAGAGATTGCAATTCCCATAATCTGATTAGGGTTAATGGTTATAACTCGAGAGAGAGTACTTAACCCTAGGACTGTATAGAACTAGTAATCCATTAAATTCATAATCAATTAGGTTTTCATTAAATTTGGATAAAAATCCCCTTTCTCTCAATTGGTAGTTTTTAAGTTGTTTTGTGATTAAGTGTTGCATCTGCTATCTTGTTTATATTTTCGAAATTGATTCTTAGAATTAATTGCGTGATTAAAATACTTTCTTACTTTAGTTTTGTCCTTTTTGAGTTATTACAATTTATTTTCGGCCTTAGATTTTAGGATTAGATTAACCCTTCTTATGAGATCGACACCTTAGGTATGAAGTGAATGACCCGTGCACTTGCGAAATATAGAGATAAAATTATTAAAGCTTTTTCATATTGAAAACCTGCAATCACATATACATCACTACATGAATCATATGATTAAATAGAATTGAATTATTGAATTGTTTGAAGTAGTGAAATACAATTGAATTTAATGGATAATGTATTATGATGTGCTTATAAAAATATGATGAACTTGATGTACTTGTTGAAGTGTGATGAAATGTTATATGGTATTCAATACAGAATGATATGAAATACTTGCTTTTCTTATGATCTGACTTGAGTGAATACATTGACGATGGCTCACTCACTGAGTTCGCAAACTCATCAAAATTGCAACATTATTTTTCAAGTTCAAGGGAGTTCTAGTTACTGAGGTTTTACAGTAGAAGTCTAGTACTGGCATTTTGGGCACAAGAATGGCTCAAAGGTCTAATTAGCTGAATTTAAGGAGTCTAGATAGATTTCTTATGTAGTAACATCCCATTTCATATTATATTTTTTATGCTGAGATTGGAACTCATAAGAATGTTGTGTAATGTATATATATATGGATTGAGAATTGTAATGACATGTGACTTTTATTTTTGTGAATGAAATGGGAAGAAATGATCATTTAAAATGCTTATGGTATGTATGATGCCGTTAATGAGTTGGTTTGATTATTCTAATGTTCCATTTTCATAGAGTATGTTCTCAAATATCCTCTGGTATTTTCAGGTTTATGCTCTATGGGAGTGGTATGTTACAGTTTTGGTATAAGAATATGGTTTGGCATCCTTAGGGAAATATATGGGCATTTCAACATGGCATATAAAAAGAGACCCATTAGTGATCATTATTATTGTTTGTTATAGGTCACATGCTATAAGAGATTGTGTCACAGAATCAATTGATCTTGAGTCAGTAAAAACCAATAGATAGTCCCCTATACCCCAGCCTAAATAAATGCCTTAAAGAGTTCCTGAGAGGAGAGAAAGGAGGTACGATAAGCTTAGGAAGCAGGGGTTGTAGACTTCTATGGAAGTAATTAAGTATAAGGTAAGGTTCAATGAACTATTGGGGTATGCTACTACTCTGATCCTGACCGAGGAGGATAAATGTAGGCATTTTGAGGATGGTTTAAATATGAAGATCAGGACAAGGTTGGCAATTACAAACTTGAATAGTTTTACTGAGCTGTGAGCTGGTTCGATTCAGATTGAGCAGTTACTGAAGGATGAACAAGGAGAATATAGATAGGAGATTAGGATTAAGAGGCATGGTGAGTTTTAAGCTGAATCTGGTAGGAAATTTAGTAAATGCCAAAATAGATCATCACGATCACAGTCGAGAGCAAGGTAGTCAGCGTTTAGACTTAAAGGTCGTTCTGTTCATTCTAGTGGTGGTATAGGCCATGCATCTGGAGGAAAGATTTATAGTAGCCAAACACAAAAAATTCTTAAGTTATGAATACTGTGGAAAAAGTCAAGGTGGAGTATGTTGGAAGGTATCAGGAGCTTGTTTACATTGTGGCTCTTTAGAGCATCAGATTAGAGACTATCTAGCAATTTTGGGAGCAGAGTCTGGAGTGACAGGAGGATCAGTGATGGAGAGGACTGTCTAACATAGTAAAGCCAGTGGAGCTGGACAAAGAGGCAGAGGTATGGGTAAAGCTAATTCAGTAGGTCTTAAAGTTAGAACTGAGATAAGGAATAACCAACCACAGTTCCAGACCAGGATCTTTGTTATTACGAGATAGGAGGCGCAGAACTCCCTAGATATTGTTGCAAGTGTGTTACATGTTTTTAATTTTGAGGCATTTGCATTGTTAGATCCCGAATCTACACATTTATTCATTAACCCACATCTGGCATCTAAATTTCATTGTGAGAGAGATATTGAAATTTAACTTAAAGGTGAGAACTCCAATAGATAGTATTATAGTGATTAGAGAAGTATGTAAAGTATGTATTATTCTGGTTGAACAGGTTAAGTTGAAAGTCAATTTGATAGTACTGTATTTAAAAGAAATAGACCTTATTTTAGGTATAAATTGGCTTACTGCTCATAGAGATGTGATGAATTGTTATACTAAGGAAGTTATTCTTGAATCTCCTGCTCAACCAATGGTGATATTTCAAAGTGTTAGTCATGTAATGCCAAGCAGATTGATTTCATCAATGAGTGTTTTTAGGCTGATTCGAAGTGGATGTGAGGCCTATTTAGCTTATGTGATTGATACTTGAGTTGAACAGACATTACAGGATATTCTTGATTTTAGGGAGTTCCTAGATGTTTTTACCACTGAATTATCGGGATTACTACCAAATAGGGAAACGAAGTTCACCATTGATCTTATCCCAAGTACTACTCCTATATATATTCATCCTTATAGGATGACACCTATAGAACTTAAAGAACTTAATACTCAGTTGCAAGAGTTGTTAGATAAAGGTTTTATCAGACCTAGTATGTCACCTTTGGGAGCTTTAGTTTTGTTTGTAAAGAAAAAGGATGGGACTTTAAAATTGTGCATTGATTATAGGCCATTAAATCAGGTGATAGTGAAGAATAAATATCCCTTGCCGAGAATAGATGATTTACACGATCAATTACATGAAGCTCAGTGTTTACTCGATCAAGTACATAGAGCTCAGCATTCAATTTCAACTAGCATTTTCAAAAAAAGTTCAAAATAGACCTTAGGTGAATGGAAAAAGTAATGAGGTTAGAAATTTACTCATTAATTGCTATGTCACCACTGATGTGGCAATTTATTAATCTTTAGAAAATGTTAATGGGTTTCACTATCATATGTATGCCATGTGGCATAGCAGGCCCAAGTGATTTTTAAAAAAAACATAAAATTATTAATATTTTGTAATTAAGATTTTTACATTAAATTTACGTTTGTTACCATGATTTGTAGATGAGTCAAAATTAACCAAAAAGGAAATAAAAAAGAATACATATATCGTAAGTCTCTAGAGCGACTATAAAAACTAAAAGGAAAAGGTTAATGATACCAACCAAGACCCTAATACCTATGGTCACCCAATACACAAGAAGCTTTTTTCACATTATAGTATGGATAAAACAAAGAGAAGTGACAGCAAATGTCGAATGCACTGCAAAATTTACCTAACTTTACACACTAAAAATTTATAGCTATAGTGAGTTGTGTTCACATTTAGAGTTTCTGAATAGAGATTTTAGGGATTTGAGTCAAAAAGTTAACTTAAAAGATTCTCATAACAGAATAAGCAAACTAATTAAAAATATTTAGATTTATATTTTAAAAAATCATCTAGGTCTTATTATGTCATGTGACATACATGTAATTGTGGGCCCATTAACATATTTTAAGCCTAATAAAAAATTTTACATCAGTAATGATGTGACACTTAACTGATGTAAGTTTAACTTTGTTAAACTTTCTGTCCATTTTGCACATCAAAATTTTAGTGCTTGTTGAATTATATTTTTGTTTATCTATTAGTAATTGTTTGGAAATATTATCTATTGTTTGGTATATTTATGGAACCCATATTATTTTTCAAAAGGGAGAAAAGAACTATTCTATTACTTATGCTGGTGTGCCTTCACACTTTATATGTTTGATCTTTCTCCAAACAAGTGGTATTAGAGCCACATTGTGGTATTGGTGTTAAGAACCAAAATAAGTAAAATGATAAGCTTAAATGTCTTTAATTATGCTATTTGGAAAAGGAAGGAGGAAGGTTTTCTTTATGTAAATAAATTTCATAAAACTATGTTTGTTATAAAAATGCCTTCAAATATTACAGATGATGAGTAGATGTGCAACTATATTAGAAAGTGGGTTGATGATAATTTATAGAACCATATAACTAAAGAAAATCATGCTAGAACCTTATAGAACTAATTTGAAATTTTATATAATAAGAAAACAAGTAATATTATAATATACTTATTCAACAAATTGCTATCCTTGAAATATAAAGATAAGTTTCTAGTGGTTAATTATATGAATAATTTTCAAGGAGTTATGAATCAATTTGTTAGTATGGGATTAAAGTTTGAAGATGACATTTAGGAATTGTTCCTTTTAGGTTTATTTCCAAAGTCATGGAAAATATTTAGGACTTCATTGTGTAATTTCGTTCATTATGGTATAGTGTCTCCAGAGCTTATTAAGAGTAGAATCTTGAATGAAAAAGTGAGAAGAAAATCATTAGGATCGTTGTCATATTCAAAGGCTTTGGTTACTGAATCAAAGGGGAGAAACCAAACCACAAACTCCCAAAAAAGTGAAAGCCACAATAAGTCCAAAATGAAGTCAAAGTCTCAGAAAGACATTAAGTGCTATCATTAAAAAAAATGGGTCATATGAAAAAGGATTGCAGGCTACTTAAGAATGATAAATTAAGGGAAAAAGGTGAAGAGAAGAAAGAGGAAAAAGATACTAACGTAGTTGTATTCGATTGCGATATTGTTATCACAAGGAAATGTGGTAATCTCATATGTCAGGGCTTTAGTTGGATAGTGAATTCTAAAGTCACATTTCACATAATGCTAGATCAATATTTTTTTCTCATCCTATACAAAGGATGAATTTGGTAAAGTGAGGTAGGGAGACTACAAATTATGCAAAGCAATTGGTATAAGGGACGTCTAGTTGGAGACCAACATCAGATGCAAGTTGCACTTGAAGAATGTTAGACATATCCCAAATTTTCACCTTAATGTAATCTCAATGAAAGCTTATAAAGTAGTTAGCTATGAAACTACATTTGGTGGTTGTAAATGGAAAATCATAAAAGGGTATCTTATGGTTGTAAAGGGAATAAAGATACTATTTATAAAATGTTAGCTAAATTGATAGCAGTAAGGTAAATGCAACTAAAGATTGTAGCATAAAATTATGGCATATACACCTTGGTCACCTAAGTAAGAAGGGACTTAACAATATTACAAAGTAAGCTTCTTTTATTAAAGGTAATTCACTAAAACCTTGCACTTATTATTTGGTTGCTAAGCAGCAAAGAGTTTCTTTTCATAAATCTCCTCCTCATAGGAGGTCATATGTTTTTGATTTAGTTCATACTGGTGTTTACACCATAGATTCTAAAACTCTAAATTGATGTTTATATTTTTTTAACATTTATTGATGATCATTCTGGAAAAGTATGGATGTTTGTTTTACATTCTAAAGACAAGGTAATCGATGTCTTTAAGAAATTTTAGGCAAATGTTGAAAGAGAAACAAATAGAAAGTTTAAATGTGTTAGAACAGATAATGATGGTGAATATAAGGGGTCCATTTGAACAAAATTGTAAGGACCACAAAATCAAGCTTAAAAAGACAATTCTTAAGACAATAGAATGGGGTTGTAGAGAGAATAAACAAAACAATTACTAAAAGAATCAGATGTATGCTCTCTTTTGCAAAATTATCTAAAGCTTTTTAAGGTGAAGCAATAAGAACTACAGTGGCCTTAATTAACCTCTTTCCTTCAATCCCTTTTGATGGTGATATTCCCGAGGAGTTTGAAAAGAAAAAGATGTCTTATTTGAACACTTAAGAATGTTTGATTGTAGGGCATTCATTCATGTCCTAAGAGATGAAAGATCTAAGCTTGATGAAATCCAAGTATTATATCTTCTTAGGCTGTGATAATGAAGAGTTTGGTTACAGGTTTTGGGATTCGGTTGTCAAGAAGGTTGTTAGAATTTGAGAAGTATTATCTTTAAAAACCAAACAATTGAGGAAATTGACAAAGAAGTCAATCCAATGTCATTAGCCATAAATGATATTATGGTTGAGCTAGTGCCCCCTGTTAAAGTTCCTAATAACATGGGAGATATAAGTATTGATGGTGGGAATAGAGGAAATAAACCTACACCATATACCAATAATGATATGGTTGTTGAACTAATACCATAACACCAACACCACCAGTTGAGCCTCAATTAAAAAGATCCATTAAACAATATTTTCCTTCAAATAGATACCCCCACATAAGTATGTGTTGTTGATTAATGAGGGAGAGCCATAGATCTACAAAGAGGCTATGTCATATGTATAAGGATAAGTGGTTAAAAACTATGCAAAAAATATGAAGTCCCTACATGAGAACCACACATTTAAATTAGTAAAGCTGCCATAAAGCAAAAGAGAAAAAAAGGGTGTTCAAGTTGAAAACAAAGGAGAATAACTAAAAAACAAGTTATAAGGCAAGGTTGGTTATAAAAGGTTATAATCAGAAAAAGGAGATTGATTTTGAAGAGATTTGTTCACTAGTAGTCATGATGTTTTCAATCCAAGTTGTATTTGGGGTAGTAGTTAATTTAAATTTAGAGATTGAGCAACTTGATAGGATAACATTCTCTCGTGATGATTTGGAGGAAGAAATGTGTAGAACAATTTGAGGGTTTCACAAAAAAAGGTAAAGAAAATCTTGTTTACAGATTGAAAAAAAAGTTTATATAACCTTAAACAGGCTCCTAAGTAATGGTACAGAAAATTTTACTTTTTTATGATTTATCATGGGTATACCAAAACGTCTTCTGATTATTTTGTATTTGTTAAGAAATCCTAAATATTGGTCATGACTCAAAGGAAATTAAAAACCTTAAAATGGATTTGAGCAAATCCTTTACCATGAAGGATTTAGGTGCTACAAAGCAAATAGTTGGCATGAGAGTCACTCACGATAGAAAGAATGGAAAACTATGGTTGTCCCAACAAAAATTATATTGAGAAGGTATTGGAGAAGTTTAATATAGGCAATGTCTTAAAAATGAAAAAGAAAAAGAAGAAATGGAAAATTTTCCATGTGCATTTATGTTGGCAATTTGATGCACACCAACGTATGCATAAGGCCAGATATTAATTATATAGTTGGTGTTGTTAACCAGCTTTTTTTAATCCTAGTAAGGAACCCTAGCAAGTAGTAAAATGGATACTTAGGTATCTTAGGGAAACTCCTAGATTTTGTTTATGTTTCAATTCTGGTAAACTATATTGGATGGTTATGTAGATGTTGATATAGTTTGTAATATAGATTATAGAAAGTCTACCTCTGGGTATTTAATGACTATTACAACTAGAATTGTGTTATAATGATCTAAATTGCGAAAGTGTATTGCATTATCGTCCACTAAGGTTGAATATATTACTATTACTGAAGTAGGGTAAAAGCTCTTGCGGATGCAAAAATTCCTAGAAGAATTAGGCCTTAGTCAAGAAAAATATATGTTGCATTGTAATAGCCAAAGTGCCATTCATTTTAGTAACAATTCAACCTTTTACTCAAGGTCAAAACACATTAAAGCACAGTAACATTAGATCAGAGAAGTGGGATATGAAGCAACTATCATAAAAAAATATCCATACAGATGAAAATGGCTCTAATATGATGAAAAAGACCTTAAGAGAAGTTTATTATTTGCAAGAAGGAAGCAAGTTTGGTTGAGAATAGTCCTATTTGAGTTGTAAAGGGCAGATTTGTTAGGTGGGTCACTACTTAAGTGGACCCACCATATATAAATGTTGAAAAAAGTAAAGATTAAAAGAGACCAAAAGTAGGAGGTGGCTAAAATAAGAAAGAGAACAAAACATAGGGTAAAGAGGCATCGACAAAATAAAAAGACAAGAGGAAAATTAATTTCACTAATACAAGATTTGGAGGAATTAAATATCTCCATTTGAGATAAAATTTTAGTATATTGTTCTTGACTTTGCAAGCTACACTTTGGTGTTAAGTAATTTGTTATTTTATTCCCTCTTGTTGCTCAGCCTGAGATACAATTTAGGAGTTTTATTATATTGTTATCTACCATTGTTGATAATATTTTGATGCTTGATGATCCCCAAATTATTAATAGGATTGAAAATTAGTGTACCCATTATTTTCAGAAGGGATAAATAATGCCACAGTTGACAACCTTTTAAGATTATTTCAATCCAGTGCCCAAGATTTTAAAATTTTCAATTAAGTGACATTTTAAAATGTTACCAGTTCAGGTCAAAACATTAGTTCTGTTAGTAAATTGCTAATTTGGCTAACAAAATCTTTGTTGTTCATGATTTGTAGGCGGCCATTAGAAAATTTTCTCTTTACTGCAATTTAACCATAGCAACTATTTTTCTAAGTGGACATCTATATGTCATGAACATCAAAGATAACTCACTTGAAAATTTTAAAAACTTAGGCACTGAATTAAAAAAATACTAAAATGTTGAACACTTTAGGACTAAATATCTTTTTTTTATAATAGTGAAGATTATTTTATTGGAACAGGCCCCATAGTTTTTTTCTCACATTGGAAATTTTTCATTTTAAAATTTCTAGTATGTGTTAATTTATATTTCTATTCATCTACTGATCATTGTTTGTAAATATTATTTATTGTTTAGTATATTTTTGGAGTCAATACTATTTTTACTTGGAGGAGAAAAACTATTCTATTACTTACATTTGTGTGCTTACACACTTTGTGATTGATCTTTCCCCTAACATCAAATTACAATTGCCTAATCTATTCAAACAAACAAAAATTAGTAATTAAAATTGCCTAATCTATTCAAATAGAAAAATATTTTAGTAAGTGTGACATCTGTTCATTCCCTCGCAACTACAACAATTGCCCAAAGCACTTCTACTCATAATATATTGTAGAACTTTAATTTCCTTTTCACATGCAATGTTTTTTTTAGTATTTTCTAATAATAGTAAGATTATTGTTATTGAACTTGAAAATAATTAATGCCCCGTTCTTTTGAAGAAATTTTCTTTTAACTCAACTCACTAATAAATATATCATGATATTCACCAAAAAGTAGGCTACTAGTTTATTTAAGGATAATTGTCAAAAAGTAATCTTGGAGTAACTAGTAAAAGTTGCTCATTTGTGATCATAAGATCATATGTTCAAATCACGAAAATAGTCTCTTTGTAAAAATTACAAAGAGAAGGTTACATATATTGATGACTCTCCCCAAACCCTCGCAAAGTGAGGAGCATTATGCGCTGGTTTACATTAACTTTGACTTTTTTAAAGGAATTGCAAATTATACTTATTTTAAGATCTATGTAAAACAATCTAAAACAAGTTGAAAATAACACAAAGTTCTATTTGAGTGAACACGTTTTATGATACTTGAAATTTTTTTAATAGTTTTAAAATGACATATCACCTCCACTAAACATAAGGAAATGAAATGAAGACGATGCCTATCTTTTTCTCATCTCTCAAAATCCAAAATCCTCAACTTTGCCTTTCAAAAATGCTACCTGTTATTCAACAGCGAGTTTTTCCAGAAAGTGTACCAAATTGACCTTTAAAAAATCCTCTTCAAATCCTAGTTACATTTACTTCATTTAAACCATTATTAGTTATAGTGTACTGGACAGAAAATTTACTCTTAAGCAAAGCCATCGATAATGTTGGAATCTAACCGTGATCGAATCATTGGCGCAGCGGAAAACAAAAATTTGACAAATTCTAAGCAGATCCCGATAATTGAATAAACTTGAATAAATCATAAAACGATTTAGAAATTGTATCTTGTTCGCTTTCCAGTTAAAAATCTTTGGAACGTTTGCAATCGATCAATCACAAGCTGTTCAAGCGTCCAGCCTTTGATGGTATCCACAAAGCAATTCTCATCTGCTTTGAGAGGAAAAAGACAAAAAATGCTAGCTTTTAAAAGCTTTTCCTGTTTAAATAGAAAAAAATCATAAGAGTCTTTTATCAAAATTAAATCTCTTTGATTTTAATTAAAATCAAATTATAATTATAATTAATTTAATTTTAATAAAATCAAATATCTCATATTTGATCCCCAAAGTTT
>JANQAP020014019.1:0-11244 GCA_026874005.2 Erythroxylum coriaceum | reverse complement strand
TATTAAAATTTTTCGACGGTTATAATTTAAATATAATGAAAATATATATTTTAAAAAAATTTAATCAATAACTTTACCGACTGAATATCAACAATTCTGACGGTATATGTCTATAATATATACCGATGGAGAACAAATTCCGTCGGTAATGGTTAACCTTATTTTCTGACGGAAAACTTGTTACTGTCGGTAAAGTTACCGATGGTATCAAAGATTCCAATGCTAAATTTATATACAGTAAAGGAATTTACTGTCGGTAAATTTGGCGTTGGAAACTTTTAGCCCGTCGATAATTTACAGACAAAAAAATTGTGACTATCGGCACATTTTCGTTAAAATTACCGACCGTAACTTATTTTCCAATGCTAAATTTACCGACAAAAATTTCTTTACCATCGGTAAAGTTAGCTACAGCCGAATCTACGACGTTTTTGTCTGTCGATATATTCCGTCGGTAATATTGAATACCGACGGAATATTTATCTTTTCCGTCGGTATTTTCTGTCGCTAAATGACTATTTTTTTGTAGTGTATATAAATGATTTGTTAGACTCTTATTAGCTAGAACCACTTAAACCATGGGCTCTTCTACCACAAAATTTAACACACCCTATATGGAACCTACAACCACTCATATATATGGCTACCAAATTCCTGTACAAACAATTATCCATCTATATAGACTATCATCACACATTTGCCTATTCAATACGGTACATATATATATTACAAAATTTCATGTCACTTTTATCATTTAAGAGTAGTATTACATCTTTGCATTTACATGATAATACAAAAGAAATAATGCATATAACTTAAATTATTAGTTACAAACTGTTACATATACAATCATCTTTAACCCAAAACTACATTTACTACTAATGGTTGGCCTTTGTCCCTACAGATGATGCATGTACCTCATTCCTATTACTTTGACCTACATGGATTAACACCCGTGCTAAGCTTGAGAGCTTAGTATGGAAATACTTAGTTTTGATGACCACTTACAGTCGTCATTCGTCAAGCACATACATTCATAAATATCACAAAATGTATAAATAGTGATGGCATAAATAATTAAGGTACATAATGTAAATATGCTTTAATGTATTATTCATATATCGTAAATTCACATTTATAAGCCAAACATTGATATTCAACGCTCATTAATACCAATTGTAAACGCAACAACCCATCATTATAAATTATCGATACAATTAGTACAAATGTTGATCAATACCAATTATTCATATTGTCAAGCTATATTTCTTATTTATAACTATTTAATTTACTTTATGTGTTAGGCCTGCACATTCTCATGAGTTTAGATAATAGGAATTATAGATATCCGAAGATATCGAACTATAGATACCTAAAGATATCGAACTATAGATACCTAAAGACATCAAACTATAAAGACACTATAGTCTCAAAATGAAGGAACCATTGTTGTCAAACTGTAGTAGTTGCACTATAACCCTATAGATATGCCTATCTATCCACCACTAAGACATTGATGCAGGCACTGTAACATTTTCCTTTAACCATTTGCCAAGTTCTTAATTCATATATTGACAAATCATATGATATTTATTTGCAATCACAAAATCTGTATTTGAGTTCATACATGCAATTCATAAGTTGTATAAGGGTATCAAAATCACACTTGTATAATCATACTATAGACAAATAAGCAATAAATATGCATATCAATCATCTATATACATGTAAATTTCCTTTAGCATACATTATAATCAATCTTAAATTTCAATGTTTAATAACCTAATTCACATATGGTGAGTCATATTTCATTTATTTGCAAGGTTTCATAAACATCTGTAAAGGTTCAGATATGATTCGAGAAAAATTAGAAATGAGAACAAAATCAAAATAGTGCAATTTCCTTCCCGTTGTGTCCCCTACCTAGAATTCATACCTCCACTTGTTCAAAAATTTCCACATATCAAACATTCAAATTATTTTTTTTTGTCTTCTAGACATTTATTTCCATATGTCTCTAGTTTCCAAAGCATAAGAAATTAGACCATTTTGACATCTAAATCATAAGATATGTACCTAACATCACAAGTTGCTCCAAAATAGGGGTAGCATCAGGTCACCATTTTCAATCTCAAGTTCCAATGTCATTTGACCAAAATTAGGTCATGGTCTCTTCTGTAGATGTTTATTGCTCAATTGGAATCACCCAATTTAGAGGCCTATAGGTTAAGTTATAGTCAAAAAATAGGGCTGGTTCAAATGAACCTAAGATAGAATTCCACTAAAAATACTCTCTTATCATATTCAACCAATTCTATGCAAATTAACACCAATACACTATTCCAGTAACCATTACATGTCCAAGTGAATATTTTTATCTAGTCAAAAATACATAAATATAAATTAAACTAAGTGTAGTTCCAAACATTAAAATTGGGCAACTAGCTCTTCTAGTACTTTCCTTCTCTTCTCCTTCAGTTTTCCTTGATTTAACAACTAGAAATACCACAAATACATATCTCAATCCTAATTCCAACCTTATAATTCTAAATCTTCATGAGAAAAGCAAGAAAAGAAAATCACTAACTTTTACCTTGATTTCCATCTATGATTAGCGTGATTCCTTACATGCAAAATGGTGTGATGAAGAAGATGAAATGGAGAGAAAATGAGGAGTAAAATTTGGCATTCAAAACCCTAAATGTACATCCCTCTGTCCTCTTTTACATGCCCATTTCATGACACATATGCTTCAATCCTATTGGACATGCATGTTTGAATCTTATTGGTCACATATGCTTTAATCCAATTGATCATATATACTTTAATCTAATTGGTCCATGGGTTAACTATAGGAAAATTGCATATTTGGTCCTTCTTCTTCTTTTAATTCCCACATTGGCATATAATCTCATCAATTAATTTCTTTCTCATCCATATTTCATGTTTAAGTTTGAATGTCTATGCCAAAATGGAAAATTACCAATTTACCCATATCTTTTATATTAAATACCATTATGTCCCTTATCATGCTTAGATGCACTTAATTCTTCATGTTCACTTCTTAATGCACCCTAGAAATGCTATAATACTTCTAGGGTTTATGTTAGGGCATTACATGGTATAAGTCTCAAATTTGAAGAATTCATCAAAAAAAAAGTTTAGAACTGCTTATAATAGGATGGGGATGGAAACCTATTTAGAGATAGGTGTTTTTAGGGAAGTGGTCTAAAAGCAATCACCTTTAGCACTTATTATACAAATTTTTTTATTAATAAAAAGGCTTTTTCATTAATTTGATGTTCATGTTCTTTATTAATTGATAGTGATCTTAAATCAAATTAATGAAGTCCTTAATACATTGCATAATATGAAGGAAATCATGATGAGATCATAATAATGAGATTCCTATCATGTGTAATTATGTTAGTATCTAAATTATCCCTAGTCATAGGATTAATGAGACAGGAAATTATTAATCCGAACAAACTAGCACATGTTATACTCCTTGATTAGATCAAGTAGTGGATCTCATAAGTTATAAGCATGAGTTGTTTAGAGTTAACATATGGATGCTTGTTAAGAGTAGTAAGTACATTGGATGACCTGCCATGAGACAAACATATGGATAATCTATTATAGTGTCAATGATAGTCGCATCATAATAATGGTGTAAATATCCTAAGATTTGAGGTGCTTAAGGATATCTTGGATAATAATCCTATACTTTGACTCCATTCCTCATTGCCTCTTAGAGGTTGCTCATAGGTTGGTGATTGGTTACAACTTGAGGTATTAGAAGGTAATTGAGTAACCAATAAAGGATTCACCACTCCTAATAGAAGGAGATGATACCTACAGCCTCTTGTCGGGGTCATTACTTGGAAATCTCTAGCCAAAGTGGAAATGTCATAAAGATAATCTTCAATGACATATCCAATTAAGTAATGAGCCTCGAGGACAATAACTAACATCACTTAGGCTAGATGTAACATAGTTAGTCTAGTGGGAATTGACACTTTAACCATACTCTGAACCAAGTGAGGTATAGATGGTAAAAGGCTGAATTGCACGGGAACATTATTTATGAAAGGGTTCGTAGTCAAACAACTGACTTTTCATTCAATTCAGGGTCATGATGTGTTGCTAAATACCTCTCATGACTTGCTTGAATTAAGTGTTAATTCAAGTGACCAATATAACTGGGAACCTAATGGGTCACACGCATTGAAGATGCAAAGAATGAGTAAAATGGTTTTGGATGGGGATCCAAGATAAGAGAGATGCATGACTAAGCTACACAAGTGACGTAGTTTAGGGTTGAATTATATGACACATGTGAATCTTGCTTATTAGGCAAGATTACAAAATTAACCTTTAAAGAAGGGGTGGAAGTTTCATGCTAAATTAAGTGGGATTAAAATCCACTTAATTCCGACTAACTCTCCATTGACGTTGGGGGTTAGAGGAAGGTCAAAAGGTATAAGAAATATCAATTTTTGTGCAAGTGTTGTGTGAAAACAAAAGACTTTTTGGTGAAGTGTTCATCATCTTCTCTCACTCTCTACAAACACTTTCTTAAAGAATACATCACAAAGCTAGCACTTTGTTTGTGTTCTAGCCATTCTTCCTAAGAGGTTTCAGGCTTCGATCTTCACATGGATATCATTAGAGACGTCCTCCTTTAGTCGTTGTGGTTTACGACAAGCCAAAGAGGTTAAGATAACGAAGAACTAAGGAGATTGTAAGGTATACGTCTTAAGTTCATATTTTGTTAAAGTTACATCTAATCACACTTGAAAGTTCTTGGCTTTTTAGGTTTTGTTTTATATTTTCGCTACTATTTTCTATTTTGATGCATGTGATGCAAGATCAAAACCTAACAATTGTGACCTTGGTAAAAAGGTGTAATTTAATGTATTATGATGGCAGAAGATATATCGAGGCATTTATTTGATTGTGTAAGCAATTGTAAGAGGCCTTTTAGGAATTTTCATGTCTATTACTGCTTCAGAGCCTATTGTTAGTATTAGAGGTTGAATAGTTGGTCCTTTTTTTAACTAAAGACGGTATCCTAAAGGGGATGGTTGCCCTATTTTATTAATAATAAAATATTTTTTACATGTATGAGAAGGATATAATACTTACCTTAAAAGGTGAAATTATAGTGAAATGGGCATTAACCATTGCGTATAAGAAATTAAAGGATGACAGATAAAATAATAACATACATTTAAATATAAGCTTAATGTATTTTGTAAAACTAGCAAAACCATATTATGTAAGGAAAATGTTGTTTATCTAAAGCAGAAAGTCCCTTAATATATCAAGGTAAGTGATCAATATTGCTAAATTCCATCGACATTCCTGTTGAGCTTGCTAGTCACGCGAGAGCATCGGGAACATAATTCATTTCACCATAGACATGCGTGAAGTTAAATTCAAAAATTTGTAGAGATGTTGCTTAGATTTATATTGATGTTGCTTAGAATAACAAAAAATAATGAATTCAAACTTAATGAAAATGTTTATGAAATTGAATACATTAAAATTTGAAAAAAAAACCAAGTTTAAGATAGTGTATGCATAAATGATTTTTTAATTAGGTTTTTTGTTGGAGTTATAAAATAACTATATTAATTGTATATGATAATTTTGCTTGTTAATGATTGAATGAATAATAAGTTTCTATATTTGTCTCTTTCTCTCTCTTGTATATTTTTTTTTCCTTTTAAAATTCTTGCTTTTTGTTTCTATCTCTCTAAACTTCCTTTCTCATTCTTTTTCTTATGTTAACTATTCTCTTTTTTTATGTAATTCATAATACTTAATATGTAAAATCAATCTTACTAATATCAAAACATTTTCTTAGTTAGACTTTGTCAATTTATATTTACAATTTGGCGAAAGAGGAGCAACAAAAGAGATTATAAAGCAAATAGGGATGAAGAAAAAAGAGGAAAAAAACATAATAAGTGATAGTGTAGGACTTAATTTTAGACTCATCGAATTGTGTTAGGTAATGTTTGATAAAAAAAAAGGAGTAGTTTAATAAAAGACGAGTGATATGAGAGAGTCAAATTCACAAAATTAGTGTTAGTTTGGTAGTTCTTTTAGATTTATTAGGTTGTGTCAAGTTACACCGTACAAGCTAACACATCCCATCATAACCCCAAAGATTATATATAATTTATGACTTAACATGGTCCGATATGTCAACCTCCATATTGGGTTTATTTTGAGTTAGGTTTGACCATGCAAACCTTAATTGTGAGATCAACTTTAGAATCTAATACGCTTATCTATTGATAGTTGGAACCTAATTCAGGTCACTATCGAATTAATAACTTAAAGTGAAAGGAGGTAAATCTAACTTTACTATACATACTAGTTTTCTATCTACCTTTCATATGAATCTTATTTGAAAATAATATTAAATGTTTTATAATATGTATATAATTTTATATAAAAGTAACTAGTGAAAAAGACAATAAAATTATAAAATTAGTCATTCAATTTAAATTAATAGAATAGTTAGATGGTATGATTAACTATAATTTAATATATACAAGGAAATATTTTAAAAATGAATTTTCTTATTCTATAACATAAAACATAAATTAAGAATATCAACTAATGTAAAATGCTAAATATATAAAGTAATACATTATGTACAAATTAAAAGCAAAAAAAGAAAAAAATTAATTATAAAATAAATGCCTAAAACAAAATATACGAAAACGAGATAATACATAAATGTAACATTAACATATAAAGGTAACATAATCATCTTATAATAATTTATTAAAAGGTTAGCAGGTAGATATTAAGAAGATAAAATTTAAGAATAAAGACATTTCAATTGTTGGTATAAACAATTAATTCACTAATTGTTTTTTGAATCTAATAATTTATGTAATCTTTAATTATTTATAATCTTAGTTGGTAATTAATATATAGAAAATTAGTCTTACATGATAAGATAAAAACTTTCCTTTATTAACTTATATAACTATACAAAAATTAATATTTAATGTTATAATAAACTTACTTAATAATTAATTTATTAATTAGCCAAACAAAGTTGATAATTAAAAGAACAAAATTATTATAATAAAAGAATTCTAAGAATTAGTATATCTAATTTATTTACTAATTTCTTTTCAATTTAATTTAACATAATTTAAAACTATTATGTAACATTTTAAGTAAGTATGACTATAATTAGTTTAGAATACGAAAATTGAATCTTCTAATACAAAAAAGGGGAATGCCTATCTTTCTTTCAACTTTAATAAATATTACATACTAAACTTTGAGGCAACTTTTAAACTTTTGATGGTTCTTATAGGATTTTGTACTTAATTTGGCTTATAAATTATTTATAGACCTTATTTTAGCTTCCTAATAAAGAGGGTATGAATTTGAACTAATTTAAGTCAAGTTAGAGCAAGTTTTGGCCTAATTTTATAGGAAGGATTTAGATATGATTCACAACATAGAACTATGTCCAATCCGTGTTTAGTTTCAAAGCACCATAGATCTTACACAGATACATGTTAGAGACTTGTATTAGTGGTAATTTTCTTTGTGAAATTAAAAAGTTTTCTATAGGGAGAGAAATAAAGGTCCAACACAGATTTGTGTTATAATTGTGGTAGCAGTGACATTTTGAATTTCTAGGATTTTATAGGATAAAAGAGATGCGGACATAGAGGAGAAGTAATTAGGCACAAAACAGTCATTAGAAAGCCAAAATAGAACATTTTGAGAAAAAAAGGAGCAACTTTGGTGAGAAAGAAGGGATATCCAAATAATATAAGTGAAAGAACTTTAAGATTCATGAGAATGAGTTCATTTATTTTGTATTTCGTCTAAAAATTTCTAGCCTTTTCTTTATCTTAATATAAAGCAAATTGGGACAGATCTATATAGGATGAATCTTAAAAGTATTTTTTTAGATTGATTTAATGAAGGACTCAAATTTTTATATGAATTATTCATGATTACTCCTAGTGTTTGAGTTGAACTTTACTAGATTTTTATTTCAACTTCAAATTTCAAATTTCAAATTTCAGTCATAGAGATTAAGAAATGATGTGTATAAATAGATTATGACATTGAAAATGAGAGTTACAATGAATCCTAGAGAAAATACCATATAAACTGTTTTGGATTAAATTAAAATTCAATAAAAATTTCATAGAACAAATTAATGCTTCTTAGGGTCTTTAATTAGAAAGACACTTTAATTAATCAAATTAAGGATAAGGGATTTATTTCTTGAGAAAGAATATGGTTGTGATGTTGAATTTCTACCAGTCTAAAAAACTATGATTAGCAGTTAAATTAAGATAAATCTAAGCGTAGAGAGGTTTTAGGGAGACTCTACATCTACATCTTAATTATTATTTGATTGCTTCATTCTAGTTTATTACTTTTTATTAATAATTTTGTTTTATTTAATCATTTCTTTTAAGTCAACCATCTTTTCTATTAGATTAGATAGTAGAAAGAAAGTTATTACTAGTACTTATAATCCTCGTGAAAATGATACTTCTATTCATTAGGCCATACTATAAGAATGCATGTACATTTTCTTAGTCAATATTTAGTATTATCTAGATCATATACAATTAAAAAAACATAATTAATCCCTCATATACACTTTATTGCAATTCATAACCACTTCAACTATTAGTGACCAGGATTAGCCAAGGTGGATGTGGATAGCCAATCTGAACTAAGTTGAATTTTAAGTTGACCTTCTATTAACTTATGTATATTATTATAGTAACTTATCTTTTTCTTGCTTATCAATCAATAGATTAAGATTAATAATTCTTAAGAAAATTTCTTTTTGGACTATGTTGTCACCAAAATATAGGTCAGGCTCTAAATATTTAGTATGTATGAAAAGAACCTCAATATTTTCAGAAGTTATGGAATCAAACTCTCAATTAATGGAACTTTTAACCTATCAAGGTTCTATCAGTTAAGTATCGACATGCATTATTTTATTTTTTGTCTTTTATAGGTCCCACTAGTTCTAGCTTAGAGCCTAAATGGCACCCACCCTTTAAACTTAACCCAAAAGCTTCATCATTATCAATAATGAGGGGGTAAGAAATAGTGATGATGGTAAAGTTTCTTAGTTAAGTTTAAAAGTTGGTTTCAATAATATCACTTGGGCTCTATGTTATTATTAGTGGGACCTATAAAAATGAAAGAACAAATGTCAACATTTAATTGACATAACATTGATGGGTATAACTGACTAAGGTCTACAAGGAAATTTTTATCGTCATTCTTACTGAAACTAGTTATATAAACACATCAATTGTTGCTCTAGGTAGATATAACTTAAATGGTTGATTGCTTAAAAGAACAAAATAGTCCTTGTATATTTATATAGGTAAGAAAAAAAAAACTCTAACTTTACTCAATTTTACAACACTAGTATGAACTTTAAAAATTGACATGGTTTGTCACATTAACAAATCTACTAGAAAAATGGTTGACATGTTTCCTTTCAAGCCATGTCAAATAAAAAATAAAAATCCTAAAATTTAAAACCTAAGATCTTTATTTTTTGGTTGAATTTGCATAAGCATACAAAGTGAAATACCTATGCACACCAAAAATAAGAAAAGAGGTAATTGAAAATAAAATCATAAACTCGGTTAAGAGGACAAAAAATAGATGGAGAGAGAATGGCAATAGGGAGAGAAATAACTATTTGAATAGGGGATAACATAAAAGAAGTGAGCAATGAAACAAAATTAGAAGAAAGAGAGGAAACCACTAAACGCTTGAAAGAACAAAAAGCCATTTAGTAAAAAAAATGGTTATTTGAAAAATCTAAGAGAGAGGAAGAAAAGAGCTCATTGGATATAATAAGAAAATGGAAGAAGGTAAAGAGAATGCTTGGGACAAGGGAGAAATGAACATACCTATGAAAAATTGCTCAAAGACATATAGGAGAGCACACTAGTATGGGGAAAACAAGCAAGAAGGATCTAGAAAAAAGAAAAATAGATACTTAATATATGATTGTTGACTCTTCTTGTGATGTTAGATTTTGAATACTTGCTTTTCTATATTCCATAATCTAAAGCACTTAGGAAAAAGAAGAGACATGTTTCTTTTTCAACACAACTGCCACTAACATATGATCCAATAAAAGGATAAAGGAAAGGGATAAGTTTTATCTCCCTCTCTCTCTCTCTCTCTCATATATTGCTCCTTTGTTTCTTAAAGTCATCGACATATTTGAAAGGGATAAGCTTGATCTCTCTCTCTCTCTTATACTGCTCCTTTGTTTTATAGATTCATCATCATTTTTCTTCTTTCTATGTCAAACTTCATCCACAACATAAAATCTTTTTAGGATGGGAGGCTTCAATTTTTTAACTAAAGGAAGAACTTACGCTATAGGTTTTAAGAATTTTGTTTTTTATTTTTATTTTTATTTGACGTGGCATTAGTAGGACATGTGTTAGTTATATGTCTAATAGATTTATTGACTTAACTTGTCATATCAGCATTGTCAATTAAAAGTCTAATGGCGAGTTATTTTTGCAAAAAATTGATTATTGGAACATTTTCACACAATTTTTTAAAGTTTTGATTAGTATTTCAAAAGTGAGTAAATTTTGAATTTTTCGTAATTTACCAATTTATATATAGCAAATTATCAATTAAATCAAAGTTATCTTAACTAATAATCTAATAAGCTTTTTTAGTATCATATTTGCTTAGATTGTGATTGGAACAATTAAAATTAGTTTTTTATTATTGGTGTTAATCTAGAAGTCGAGCATGCAATGGAGGAATTCTCCTAGAATTTGTACCTAACTTCTTACCGATGATATAGAGACCTTTATAAAACTTGGAAAAATGGAGTTTTAAGTTATCAAAATGGTAAAAAAAAATGTTAAAATGAGGTCTAAAATAAAGAAAATAATTAATTGTAGCAAAATAGGAATCATGAGCTGTAAAAGGAATTTAAGATAATAAAGATGAATTCAAGGTGTAAAGAAGGATGAAGAATAACAAAGTATTATTGAAATAGATTGACTGTTCTTTCTAGAGATTAGTTTTGTTATCTTATAATTCAATAGATGATTTTTATCTAGGAATTGTGTGTTGAATAGATTCTTCCTTTTTGTTGGACCCCGATTTGTTTGAGGATTAATTTTATTATTTTTATTGTGATTAGGCTTTAATTATAATTTTTGGGGA
>JANQAP020013982.1:0-11245 GCA_026874005.2 Erythroxylum coriaceum | reverse complement strand
ACATATGAGTTCACCACTCATCAAGATTGTGGTCCATAATAAGCAAATGTTAAAATGTATGTTTTAAGATTAAAGTAGCGACCTACTTTATTCATTAAAACATACGTGATTCCAGATTCATTTAATAGTTCCATTATCGATAGTCAACTACTATCATAATATGAAACTCATCATTCCCTTGAAATGAACTCCTTTACTTACATGGAGATAAATCGTAACACTACAGTCTAAACCATAATCAAGCAACCAACTTGATTATTCAATTGTGAATCAATTAATTTAGATTCTAATAATATACATATTTTCTATACATCTCTATGTATATGTATATTACTGACAAAAGAATCTCGGTACCTTATAACTAGATATATAGTGTTTATAAAAACCAAACTCTTTTGTTTTATTAATAATAAATATTTTCATTACAAAGGTAACTGGAAGAAAATTAAGTTATAAATAAATACACTTGCTTTCTAGGGCACTATATTTACATAACTCCAACAACTGGGTCCTTCAGCTAGGTTTTCTACTCGCTTACACAATTCTAGCATTTTAAGTGTGTCAAAATTAAAGTGTTTAGGAACTACAATTTGTCTAGCACAAAGGGATCGAAAATGTCTACCTTCCTCTTGTGTTTAGATCGGGAAGGGCATGCCAAAGTCTACTGCTTGGTTTCTTAATCCACGTCCCACAACTTGTTATCATCCATATGGCTCCCATCGGGCTGATTATTTAATGGATGGCATAATTGGGTAAAATGTGGAAGAACATTGGAAGTTTGAAATTTTAGAGAGATGTGAGAGCTTTTGTAAGCGTGAAGTCTAGAGAGATAAAGTTTAAAATGAAAGTGAATGTAAAATGGAAGTTAGAACTGAATATGTAGGTGGTTACATGGGTAAAATGGTAAGAAATTTTAAAAAACTGCGTCCTCCCTCATTTCTACACAGTCAGAGGCCACGATCATGACGTGTGACTGTGCAGAAATGAGGGAGGATATAGTTTTTAAAATTTTCTTACCATTTTATGATCGTGGCCTACGATTTTTCCCTTGTTTTGCATAGTCACAAGCTTCCCACCACTTCTTGATTTTTCCTTCCTTTGTTCCTTTTCTAATTTTTTTAATTTCACTTCTTAATTCTTTTTTAGCCCTTTTTGCCTCCCTTTTTATGATTGAACAATCATCCAAATTATTTCAAAATCCTATTCCTTTTTTATTTTATTTGGAAATAAAAACAAAAATAGACCTAACTACAGAATTCAAACATTCTAAGAAAAACAATCAAAGAAAGTAAATAATTTTTTTCCATTAGTTGCCTCCGATGCAGTACTTCTTTTAACATTGGTAGCTCGATGCTCCTTTATGCTCATGGTGGTTTGTATCTAAGTCGCAATGGTAGCGTAGTCATTAATCGCAAAGTCTACACTTAAGCTACCATGCTACAGGTCCCACCTTCCTTACAATTCTCCTTTCCTCACCTTCTTCTTCGCGAGCCCTTCTTCCTAAAAACATTCCCAGGATCTATGATATCTTCCCATTCTTCTTGAGGTTTGGGTTCCTTGATATCCACTAGATGTGAAGGAGATCCATACTCTCTTCTAGCCACCTTAAAGGTCAATTTCTCCTTTCCTATTCAAAGAGTTAATTCACCCCCATCAATATCAATCATTGAACACGCAGTGCCCATGTACAGTCATCTAAGAACTATCGGGGTGTTCCCATCTTTGTTAATGTGCAGTATGTAGAAGTTTGTTGGAAAGATATATTTGTCAACTTTTATTGACACATCCTTTATAATCCCCATAAGTTTATGCATTGTTTTGTCGGTCGTCTTAACCAAAATTTTGGTGGGTACTAACTCTGGTAACCCCAGCTTCAGATTAAAAGTGTATTTATACTCGCTCCCAAATTCATGAATGCCCTATCTATGATGATTCTATTGATGCTGCAGAGAATGAAAAAGTCCCCTGGGTCCTCCTTCTTCTATGCGATGTTGGGGTCTTTTTCCAATACTTGCTCCTTAACCTTCTTTTTGACAGATTCTTTTAATCTAAGCTCTATCTTTAGTTATTCTGTCACTTCCTTAACCTTGTTGGATCCAATCTCTTATAATTGCATCATTGCCCTCCTTGCATATAACTCCTGTTGCTGTACAATAGTGAACGAAATACACGTCAAGTTGCCTTAAATGACTTGATCACAAGCTCACTTGGAAAGTTTTCTTTATTTGATTGACTTTCTCCTTCATCTTCACCTCCCTTTACCTTCTTAGGGTCCTCATCCTGGGTTTTGCTAATTGCCATAATCCGTTCCTTTAGATTAGACTCGATATTACTTAAAAGGTTTCCAACATTTCGAGTCGACATTGCCTCCGCTAACTGGCATAATTGGACTTCTAGATTGTGTATAGATGAAGCGTAGTTCTTTGTTATTTGCTCAAATTTGTTCTTGAGTCTCCTATGTGCTTCCTCTATGCCTCTGATCTTATCCAAAATCATGTCTAACTTTGATTCCATCGAGCTTGCTTTATCTTACTAGAAGCTCGATTGTCTTTGAGGCCTGAACTATCCTCTATTGTTGTTTGACTAGGAGAAGTTAAGGTGGTTCTTCCACTCAGAGTTGTAAGTATTGGAGTAGGGGTTGTTACCCCCTCCTCGTCTATATTGTGCCCCCATATAATTCACTTGCTCTTGACTTTCCTCCTTCATCAAATAACACTCCACAGTATCATGGTTTATCTGGCCACAGAGCTCACACTGCAACTGCGTGGCCTTCACCTAAGTTGAGGATGATGCCTTCATATTGTTTAGTTATCAAGTTAGGTTGGTGATCTTTGCTTTCATCTATGTCATCTGATTGACCATGATAATTCCCTTTTGCTCTCCGAAAATAGTCAGTTTCCTACCTCGCTCATTCGTCTATAAATAGCTATTGCTCGCCATCTCCTCGATCAGCTTCTTTGCTTCATCAACAACCTTTCGCATCAAGGATCCTCTTGATGCTACCTCAATCGTGCCTCTAGTTAGTGGGTTCACTCCATTGTAGAAAGTCTACAAAAGGAACTCCTTAGGTAGGTTATGGTATGGGCGCTTCCTTTGCAGATCCTTATATCTTTCCTATGCTTCATAGATTGACTACTTTTCACCTTATTGGAAATTAGTGATTTCCTTAATTATCTTGATGGTCTTTGCCAACGGGAAATACTTGTCCAAAAAGGCATGCACAAATCGATCCCATTCGTGATGTTGGTTGGGTTCAGTGGATGGTACCAAGCCTTCGTCCTGCCTCTAAAAGTAAAGGGAAACAACCTAATTCTAACAGCATCCTCCGACATCTGATGATACCGAAAAGTATCATAAATCTCAAGGAAATTCACGATGTGCGCATTAGGATCCTTGTTCTCCAAGCCATAGAATTGCATGTTCAATTGAAGCATATTAAGAAGGGCCAGCTTAATCTCAAACAAAGCCACTTGAACAGGTGGCCTAGCCACTCCTTGGTTTGTAATGTTGAACCCTTGAATCATAAAGTCCATCAGGGTCCTCTGTTGTCAGCCTTGGTTCACTTCGTGGTCCATGTTCTATTGGAATTCCTCAGCCATTATTGATTTTCCAATCTCTTCGTCTTATTCTTGCTGAACTTTCCTAAGGGTTCATTTTAGTCAATTAATATCTAAATCTAACGTCTCCACTATATGACTCAAACCTCTCGTGACTCTTATGTTCATACAAGAGCACAATTTCTGAAATAAAAATTAAAGAATGGAACAAAAATTAAAAACTAATCTAAATACCTTAAACTTTAGAACTAAACTATCGTCTCCCCAGTAACGGCGCCTAAAGTTGGATTGCAAGTTTAAGTATGCTAAGTTTTACTATTTTTTAACCTCGATAATACCGCAAGTACACAGGTCATTTGCGTAGTACCTAAAGTATCAATCCCATAAGGAGGGGTAATCTAATCCTAAAATCTAAGGTTTGACTAAATTTTGCAATAATTCAAACTAATTAACTAAGCAAAAAAGTAATCAATCAAACAATCAATTACAAGAACTAAAATTGAGAATTATAAATAAGATAGCAGATTGCACAACCCAATTATGAATCAAACTTGGAACTACCAATTAATAGAAAGGGGGTTTTATTCGACCTTAACAAAAATCTAATTGATTATGAGATTATTGAATTATCGGGTCTAGACAGTCCTAGGGTAGATTACTCTCTCTCGAGTTACAGTCTTTAACCCTAATGTATAATCATTAATTTAAATTATGGAATTGTAATCTTTGGATTTACAATTTACCCAAAACCTAAATTAGTTCTGAAATCGAAAAACTATGCACGATCTTTCACTACACAAATTTAACGTTATGATTCAATTCTTTATCTGTTAAACTACCTAACTCTTGTTAGCCTAATTTGATGATATTCACTTTGCTCACCCTCTCAGTTTGTTTCCGAATTATTAAGCACAAAAATTGAATAACAAATAACTCAATAAAAACACAATAAATCGAATTCCATTAATATCAAAGACAAAAATCCCAAAGGTGAGTATAGACAAAAACCTCAACATTCAACGCAACCTATTCTCAACAACTATCTCAACTCTATACATCAATAAAAATTCAAATAATCGAAAACTATGTCGGGAATGGAATAGTAGAGGCAGCGACATCGGGAAACCTCCTATTCTAGGAAGTACTTCATGTTAAGCTTCTTCTTCGTGTCTCTCTTCCTTCATCTCCTTCCTCAATCTCCCAATAAGCTCTCTAGGGTTTTGGAATTTGGCTGCTGCAAAAGGCTCTTTAAAGGCTCTTTAAAGGCTTCTTCTTCTGTCCCTTAGCATTATATTTATACTTTGAAAGCCCTAGGTTTCTGTGTAAGAAATAATATTACATGGCATCGGCACTGGTTCTCTAGCTAATGTGGTATCTGCTATGCAAGCTCGGAAGTTCCTTAGGATGGGATGTGAAGCTTATCTAGCTTTTATGTTTGATTTTAAGCAGGAGGGTAGTAAATTGCAAGATATTCTAATGGTGAGTGAATTTCTGAATGTGTTTCTTGAAGAGTTACCCAGACTCGCTCCTAAAAAGGAAGTAGAGTTGTGTATTGAAGTTGTTCCTGGCACTACTCCTATATCCAAAGCACTATACAAGATGGCTCCTAATGAATGGAAGAAGTTGAAAGTGCAATTGCAAGAACTATTGGATAAGGGGTTCATTGAGTTGCCAGTGTCTCACCTTGGGGAGCATTAGTTATGTTTGTTAAGAAGAAAGATGGTAGTCTTCAGATGTGCATTGATTACAGGTAACTAAATAGAGTCACAGTGAAGAATAAGTATTCATTACTAAGAATAAAAGATCCGTTTGATCAATTAAAAGGTATAAGAGTATTTTCTAAGATAGATCAGCTATTAGGATACTATCAACTTCAAGTAAAGGATGTGGATGTTTTGAAAACTGTATTCAAGACCCGTTATGGGCATTATTAATTCTTGGTGATGCCATTTAGGCTAACTAATTCAACAGCTGCATTCATCAATCTAATAAATAGAGTGTTTAGGCCCTATTTAAACCAGTTTGTAGTGGTGTTTATAGATGATAACCTGGTCTATTCCAAGAATAAGTATGATAATGTTAAGCATCTGTAGATTATGTTACAAACCCTGTGGGAAAAGCAGTTGTATTCAAAGCTGAGTAAGTGTGATTTCTGGCTTCAAGAGGTATCTTTTCTAGGATATGTTTCTTTTCAAGGGATTAGAGTTGATCCCAGTAAAATTAAAGCAATTGTTAACTAGAAACTGCTACAGAATGTGATGGAAGTGAGAAGTTTTCTAGGTTTGGCAGGTTACTATCATTGGTTTGTGAAGGGATTCTTAGTGATAGCATCCCCTTTGAATAAACTACTGCAAAAAGGAATGAAGTATGAATGGTCTGATAGATGTCAAGCTAGTTTTGATTAACTGAAAAGAATGCTTACTGAAGCTCTTGCATTGGCTCAACCAACTTCTGGTAAGGAATATGTTATGTTTAATGATGCATCTAGAAATGGTTTGGGTAGTGTTTTGATGCAGGATGGAGAGGTAGTTGCATATGCCTCTAGGCAATTAAAACCTTATGAACAAAACTACCTTACATATGATCTTGAACTTGCAGTGGTAGTGTTTGCTTTGAAAATATGGCAGCACTACTTGTATGGTGAAAAATATATGATCTTCACTGATTATAAAAGTTTGAGGTATCTGCTTACTTAGAAGGAACTTAATATGAGAAAATGGCATCGGTTGGAACTATATAAAGATTATGACTACATTGTGGACTACCATCTGGGTAAAGCTAATGTCGTGGCTGATGCCTTAAGTCGGAAGACCATTTCAGCTTTTTCAGTGCAGCATAGTGAAAGAAGACTTATATCTGATGGAGCTTTAATGGCTAAGTTGAAAGCTAGGCCTACTTTGAGGCAAGAAATTTGTGATGCTTAAAAAGTTGATGATAAGTTACAGCAACTTATTTTGGAGACATTTGAAGGCAAACAACTAGACTTTTCTGTGAAAGGAGATGGTGATTATGTATGCCAACTAATGATAAGTTGAAAAGAAATTTATTGTTTGAGGCTTATAATACTATCTTTACAATGCATCCTAGTGGAAATAAGATTTATCATGATCTAAAGTAGCATTACTGGTGGTTAGGTATGAAACGTGATGAAGTGGATTATATATCTAAATGTTTGACATGTTAGTAAGTTAAAGGTGAGCACCAGGTTTCGTCTAGTTTGTTACATCCTATTTTGATTCCTCAATAACATTATCATGGATTTTGTCACTGGACTCACATGCACTTAGAGGAAGTATGTTGTTATATGGGTGATTATTGAGAAGTTCACCAAGTCTACTCACTTTTTGCCTGTTTGTCTTAATTATTCATTGGATAGGCTTGCATACCTATATGTGAATGAGAAAGTGAGGTTGCATGGGGTGCCACTATTTATTATTTCTAATCGTGATCCTCGATTTACTTCGAGATTCTGCAAAAGTCTGCAAAAGGCTTTAGGTACTTAAGTCAAGTTCAGTATTGCTTTCCATCCCCAGATAGATGGACAATCTGAATGGGTTATTCAGATAGTGGAAGATATGATTCAAGGTTTTGTGTTAGAATTCCTAGGAAGTTGGAATAACTACCTTTCCCTGATGGAGTTTACTTACAATAACGATTATCAGACTACTATTGGCATGGAGCCTTATAAAGCTCTATATGGTAGGAAGTGTAGAACTCTAGTTTGTTGGACTAAATTGTATGAAGACAAGATGATCGGCCTGATATTGTGAAAGATACTGAAGAGACATTAAAGTTATTCAACAAAGAATGAAAGCTACCAGTGATGGACAAAAGTCCTATTCCAATTTAAAAAGAAAAGATATTGAGTATCAGGTAGGTGATAAGGTATACCTGAAAGTATCACCATGGAAACACATAATTCGGTTTGAAAAGAAAGGTAAGATTAGCCCATGCTATATTGGCCGTTATGAGATTCTTAAGAGAGTCAGACCAGTAGCTTATCAATTAGCTCTTCCTGGAGAGTTGGCCAAGTTACATGATGTGTTTCATGCTTCGATGTTGAGAAAATATCAGTTTAATGATACAGATAAGATTCCTATGCAAGAAATTCAAGTACAACCGAATTTGTCTTATGAAAAAGGACCTTTGTCTATTTTAGCCAAAGAAGTTAGACAACTCAGGAACAAGCAAATACCTTTGGTGAAAGTACTCTGGCAACATCATGGACTCAAGGAAGCAACATGGGAACTTGAAGAGACCATGAGGGCTAAATATCCTCAACTATTTTGATCAGGTATGAATTTTGAGGAAGAATTTCTTTTAAGGGGGAGAGAATTGTAAGGCCCCAAATTGTACCCAAGTTCGAATGTTACATGTTTATGAAAGTACATGTATGTTATGTGTTAAAAAATTATGATATGATTGGGAATTACATATGACTTGAATTTTGGTTTAATAGGTCATACTTAGTGAATTGGAATTAATTAATACCATTAGAGAATTAAGGTATTAATATGGATATTTGGACTAGGAAAATTGTCAAGTGGCAAGGTAAGTTGGTACATGGAAATTAGTATGACTAAGCTTAAACTTTGAATGACATTTGGCAGCATTGGTGAGTGACAAATGGCCTAATAAAATTATGACATTTGGCATGGCTAATGCATTGGCATTTGGCAGCATGATAAGAAGACAAGTGGCTTACTCCTATGTTTGCTATATAGGTCACTCCATGCAAATACATGTGTCCCTTCAAGGTTAGGACACCTTGCAAAGCAAGAATTCAATCACTCCAGCCTATTTGATGTTTTCAGTTTTCCCTTTATCCTTGCTCTTCTCCATCAAAATCTCTCAATCTCTCTCAATTTTTGGAATTTTGGTTGAATTTAGGTCATCTTCACTAGGAATCTTTGTAAGTTACTCCATCAAGAAAGCTACCTTAAGTTATCTTCTATGTTGATGTCTTTTTGGTGCTAAGAGCATCCTACTTTCACCTTCATCTTAAATTTATGCTGATTACTTAGAAGGGCTGGTTTAGTTAGTTCTTTGAAGTAGGAATTTGAAGTTTAAGAGGTAAGGGAATTCTAAACTTAATAGTATGTATTAATACAAGTGTTATGAGATTTGAATTGGCATGAATGTGTGTTAAGATGATGAGAATTGAATGCTAGAAAAATGATGGTTGTATGATAATTCTGGTTTGACAAATGAGTTTATTGTAGTGATTCTACTGAACATACTTTGGTATTTTAGCCATATCTTAAACTGTAGAAGTCTAAATGGAGTTATTTTAATTGTAAATTAAACTACATAAATATTTCTACACTTTTCATGAAGGAATTGAATTTTAGTTCTATCTTTAAAGGTTTTGTAATTTGTCTTGAAGTTGGGGTTTGGTTATTGTCACTGTATGAGAACATTCTGTGGTATTTTGGGCATAACTCTCAAAATAATGAACCAAATTGCCTAACTTTATTTCATTAGAAACTCAAGACATAGAGGAACATTTTTTTAGAGAAAATATTGCCCAAAAACCTCAATTTCTATGTCAAAATGATCATACAAAGTTGAACTAAAACCTGTCCTGAGAAAACCTAGAATTGTGCAGGAAAATAAGTAAGTTATGCGACAGCTTCTGTCACGATCATAGGAGGGTACCCTACAATCATGGGTAGGGTTTTTATCATAGAAAATGTTAATTTTTGACAATTGTTGGATTACATAAGGCTAAGGTACTTAATAATGGTTTAATTGATCTTAATTGAGATTGAAAATGAACCTAGATGATGTAAAATTAATTGAGTGAAAGGTAATTTAATTATGAATTGTTAATTGAGGTAATTACGTAAAGAATGTGTGGTTTATGAATAATGAGTCTAATGATAAAATGTATGGTGTGTTCAAGGATGAATTTATCCTTATGAATGCAAATGTATTTTAAAAAGTTTATGTGATGTGAATTGAATATGATTGTTTGAGAATTGGAATTTTATGTAAATATATGTAATGTGTAAATACAAAATGCCTTTAATGGTACATTATTGCAAATGTTTATGCTCATAAGTTATAATTAATTTGTTATGCATGTTTATGTTTAATTTGAGAAAAGTGGAATAAAGAGTAATCTTTTACATGTGATTCTGAAACTTGAAATGGTTTATTTTTAAAAATTGTCAAATCCTAGTCGTGGATAAATAGGCATGCCTCCAAAGGCCTACAGTTTCTCCTGGACACATTTAAGGTGTCGACACTTCGATGTCTCTTTATATAGACACTTTAGTGTTTGAGACATAAGTCTCTCCTGATGTTGACACTTCGGTGTCCCCTGATAAAGGCACTTTGGTGTCAAGACATAAGTCTCTCCTGTTTTGTGATACCAGTGGTATCTCCTATTGTAGTCCCGTTATCCACTTCTGTAAAGAGGATTAGCAGGCTAAATTGTTTTGTATTCTAATATATGTGCAATTCTAAATTAAGATAAATTTCGATTTGATAGAAGTTAAGTTTAGTTCTGATACCGCTAAACGTTGTTCTGATATAAACAAGAATTATTTAGATACTTTAAAGTTTTATTTTGTGATTCTGATATTCTATTTAGATACTTATAAATTTGAAGCAAGTATATTTTTTTCTGGTATGTTATATTCTGATCTGAAGCAAATGATATTGAATGTTCAGTAATTTGAACAATTAAAGATTGTCTGAGATTTGATAAGATTCATTGCATGTGAATGCTAGATGATTGTTAGAAACAATCGCCGGATTATATGTTGTTCAGTTATTCCCCACTAAGTTATATGCTTAGCGTGGTGGTTTTGCCTCTGTGTAGGTTCTGATAAGAAGACTTAAGACTGGGACAAAGTTAATTGCAGTGGCCAAGAAGATTATGTTTTGTTCTAGAAATGTATAGTTTGTTTTTGAAATTTTTTCAATGTAATGAGACATGTATTTGTGTTTTGTTTAATGATTTGTATTAACCTTAATATAGTTTGGATTTGGATTTAAGGTTGGTATGTAATAAGTATCATGTGTATGTTATGTTCTGAATATAACCTAACCATTGATGAATGAAATGTATGTTCTTTGAGTTTCTGGAAATGCTTTAGTATGTTTTGGATTATTTGGTTATGTTTTAGGTAGCATCTGCATATCCTCCTAAGGGGTAGGTGGGTGTTACAGGAGATGATACCCATGGCCTCTTATAGGGGTCATTGCTTGGGAGCCTCTAGCCAGAGCAGATATGTGTCATGAAGAGAGTCTTCAATGATACATAGAGTAATGAGACCCTCAGGACAAGATCTAATATCACTTAGACTAGATGTGATGTAGTCAGTCTAGTGGGAGTTGATACTTTGACCATACTCTAAACCAAGTGAGGTATAGATGGTGAAGGGACAAATTGCATGGCAACATTGCTCATGGAAGTGTTCACAGTCAAACCACTGACTTTTCGGTCAATTAGGTCATGACGTGTTGCTAGATGCTGCTCTTGATTTATTTGAATTAACTGTTAATTCAAGTGGCCAACATAACTAGGAACCTAATGGGTCACACAAGTAGGAGATCTGAAGGATGAGTAAAATGGTCTTGATTGGTGATTCAAGATATGAGAGAGTGTTTCAAGATTGTACTGCGTTGTGATCGTGGTAGAAAACTTTGCATGGAATGGATTAGAAACAAGTGTTGTT
>JANQAP020013952.1:0-11247 GCA_026874005.2 Erythroxylum coriaceum | reverse complement strand
ACCAGAATCTAACCACCATGTGTGTCTAGGTACCGAAGTCAAATTAACCTCAGAACAAACCAAAATAAGAAGCATACCTTTCTTTGCACGCCATGCGTGATAATTACCACACTGCTTCTTTACATGACCTTCAGCTCCACAGAAGAAACAACCTTTTGGATTTTCATCCTTTTGCTGTTTCTTTTGTGTTACCAGAATCGCAACTTCCTTAGTTTTCTTTCTTTTGTTCCTTCGGTCCTTAGATGTTGTGGCTAAGTGAGCACTTTCTACCTTATCATGCTTCAACCTTTCCTCTTCTTGGACACAATGTGAGATAAGTTCATTAAGAGACCATGTCTTTTTTTGACAGTTATAACCCACCTTGAATTGAATGTATTGTGCCATAAGAGATATCAAAACCAGATGCACTAATAAGTCTTCGGATAATTCCAACTTAAGTGCTTTCAATTTTAAGGCAATGTAAGACATTTCCATAATGTACTTTCTTATGTTTCCTTTTCCTACATACCTCATTGAGATAAGCTTTGCCAAAAGTGTACTTGTTTCAGCCTTTTCATTTTTGGCAAATCTTTTCTCAAGATCCTCAAGGAAACCCTTAGCCGTAGTAATCTGATCGGACATAGTGCCTTTTCGAAAAGCTTCTGGAATGGCATGTTTTATGATCATCAAACTCATACAATTCGACCTTTCCCACTTTTCCATCTCCCTCTTTTGATCAGAGATACTCTCACCAGTAAGTAGATTAGGTTGATCGACTCGTAAAGTAAGATCCAAGTCTATGACTCCAAGAATAAACAAAACATTCTCCTTCTATGACTTAAAATTGGTGCCATTAAGCATAGGAATTGAATTAATACTAGCAGAGATATTTGCAGCAGAACCAGGAACTGAACAGAGAACAAAACAAACAAAATCTAGTTACTTACATATACAACACTATAATATGTCAAATTAATTATATACAGATAATGGTAGGGCCCCATCACAAGATACCTAGCACAACATTAATATTTAGTCTTTAGACAGAAATACTAACTTGTAAGTGGTACCTTGGTGTAGTGATCAAACACTGGCAATAAGGCATGTCAAACAATAAACCTTTCTTTGGACCAATTTAATGTTCACATATTATACTGAATAATTGCCACACATTTACCACCATAAGTGTATATGCAATTTGGGCCAAATATTAACTTTGCTTTGGGCCACAATTCGGGCCAAATATTAACTTTCCTTTGGGCCAGTCAATATTCGCATGAATAATATACACACAAAACTTTTTAACATTCTAAGTTAAATTAATTTTCGCAAGAGAGGTTGCTTTGGCAACATGTTGCTTCAATTAATTTAATTTCAAATGCTATATATTTCTTTAAATTACCAAAATCTGAAATTAAAATACTCAAATTTTGCATAAGCTATATGAAAGCGTCATAGCTCCAATTTCTTAATGCTATGACACTGACAATCCTGTCAGCTCAAATCGAGAATTGGGTCAAAATTTTACAAATTAAACCAGAAATTATAAATTTTGAACCCCAAAACTCATCCCTCATAATAGTAATTGGTAACATGCATACTAACAAGTATGAATTTAAAACTTTCTAAAATGCTAAAACTTTAGGGTTATTGCTGGTCTGAATCCATTAGTCAATATATAAAACAAACATCGTGACTTTATTAACAAAACAAAAAGAACCGTGACTTTATTAACAAAACAGAAAGAACCTTTATTAGTTATTGGATAAAGATGAAGGGCTTTTGAAAGCAACCTTCTGAAAACATCCAATGGTTAAACAATAACAACTTTATACAATGGTTAAAACTTAAACCAAAGCTTATGTATTAAAAGACAACATAAACATTCTTGAAAGCCATTAAAGGCTTTACAAAAAAAATTCCACCAAAATAGAAAACAATTTATTCATATTTTTTTAGATCAAAGAGTTAAAACCATATACATGTACGAAATAACCAAATCTGAAACCATGAGACATAAGAAACATAATCATATATGTCAATAACCAGATCCAAAGAAAAGAAACGAAATATACTCCAATTATATGGAAGACAAAATAAAACAACCATTCTTGATGACCCAATTATGAACAAAGCTCTGATACCACTTGTTGGTCTTTAATCCTTTTAAAGATAAGATTCGTTCATGCCAAATCATTGAGAATCAAATAAAAGCGGAAGCATACTTGAATCTATTGTGAAATTTGCACTGGAGTCTTATTGTTTGTCTTCCAAATTAGAACTTAGCCTTTTTTTCAGAGTTTTCCCTAACTCTCTATTTTCTCTCTGATGATGGGATGTCAAAAAAGAATTATGCGTACGTTTAATTTGGGGATCATAACCATTTTTATTAAGGTAAAACCCTAATCTAATTTATATTTTGACCCATCATAAAACTAGAAATTATAAACCTAGTCTCTACACATATAAAGCCCACACTTAAAATAGATACATAAAGCCCAAAATACGATAACCATATTAGACCACTTTAATTAATTGGGCTCAACTTTATATGATAGCCTTTATACACAATTATACACATATAAGCTCACATGTTTGATTAAAAAAATACTTACAGTGAATCGATGACCACTAGGCGTTTGTAAAAACTAACTTAAAAAGAAGAGAGATAAGGTAAGGGACATACAAGGACATAGGAGTAGACGGTTTTAATCACTGGCAAGCACCATGTATGTATACAAGCATAAAAGATCATAGTACTACAAAGAATTCTCGTACCTTATGTTTCATGCGAGCTCTAGTTAATCTAAAAGTATTTTAAACCCAAAAAAGCGAAAACCTAATGCTTTCGATCACTCAGGGACTGTTACTTTATATCAAAGAGTAAGAAACCAAGAAACGAAAGCACTAAGTCCTCTAAATGAAGAAAAAATTGCTGCTTTTGAACCAAATGGGTGACACGTTATGCCCACATGATCCGAAAGCTAGCAAAACCTAGACTATGACGAGAGGGGTATCTATTTAGCGGTGTCGAAGCCGCGACCTGACTTGCCTTGATTAATAGAGATATTAAGTCAAATTTTGATTTTTGAACATTATAAAAGGTTAAGAGTTTTTTTATACTTGTTAAAATATTAGAGTTTAAATTAAATTATAATTAAAACTTTAAAGTTCAATTTGACAATTTAAACTTAAATATTTTAAAACGTATAACTCTAATATTTAAAAAACGTTCAACTCTGACTTAATAGTTTTATTAGAATTTATTATTCATTATATAGCACTAGGATCCACGATATATAGCTCTAATTGCTAAAAAATGTTGCCCATACCAATTAATACTATCTTTCTCCCCAACTAGGGCTAAATCATATATATTTTTAGCTTGCTCATTGTTTCATCTTCTTTAATATTAACTCAAACACTAATCTTAACACTACAAGGAAAGTAGGAATTAGCGATGGAAAATTATAGACGGAAACGAAACCGTTGTAAATTACCAATGAAAAATCAATTTTCATCGGTAACATTGACGGAAAAATTTTTGTTTAACGAATGTAGTAATATCCGTCGGTAAATATGGAGGTAAATCATCCTGGCAAAATTTCTGACAGACTTTAGCGACGGTATAAAATACCTTTCGGTAAAGAAGGCATGATTTGTTGACGGAATAAAAAGTTTTAAGTTTATGTCGGTAAATTTTCAATGTAAATGTCCTCGTCTGCTTCGGCTTCAACATTTTAAATAAAACAAAAACGACGTTGTTTGGTTGGTTTGCATTTAACTCACCTGAAGGCTCCTCCCCCTGCTTCTTCGACCGTGCGTCTCTCCCCTGCATTTTCTAATGCAATTTTCTTCTCTCCAGTTTCTCTGTCGTGGACTCCTTTTCTACTCGTCAGCGTTTGTCTTCTTCGGCCACTATCATTATGTCCTTCAGTGAAGGTATTCTTGTAGCCTTTCACCTCTGTTTTTCTATCTGTTGGATGAAAATTTGGATATTTGATAACTTTCGTTTATTTGTGTATTATGATTGGAAAACAATTTTAAGGTATAAATGATAGTGATGGAAGGGACAAGACGTGATTTTGGTTGTGATGTTGGGATGAATTTTCGATGCATGCTAGGTGATTGATGAAATGCTTGTTATGTTGATGTTTATTGTATGGGAGTGTTTTGCGTAATTTAAATTGATAGAAATATATTCCTTTAAATGATGGGAGTGTTATAACTTTGATACAAGTCTGTATAATGAAAAAATGAATCATTCCTACATTGAAAAATGATTTTAGTTCTTAAGGAAAGGAAATGCATAGAGTTGTCACCTATGTTTTTCTTAAGGAAAGGAAAGAGAAACCTAAAGACAAGAAATATAAAGTTATAACCAAAGAAAAAAATGAGTTGAGATCTATTATAAAATAGAAAAGGTATATTAGACGCCTTATCTTACCCATTTTAGCAATTGATTAAGCTTTAAAATGATGTTCTACAAAGTTATTAGGGAAATTTAGGACATGAAGTAAAAATAAATAATGCAAATGTAATAATAGAACAAATGATTTTGGTGCGGTGTAAGAATGAGCTATGAATAACATCTAAAAGTGCTAGTAGCAAAATTGCAAAACTAATCCCTTTTGAAAATTTTGAAGTTGAAGAAAATTTGATTAAACATAATTGTTGATGAACATTTTTTAAGGCTCATCACATGTTCAAATCAAGTATTACTATGCAATTAGTTATTAGGTTTACTGCATTGAAGCAAGTACAATTTTAAGTCGGATAAACAAATGTATATTATAATTCTTAAATTCTAACTCTTTACTTCATATCTATTCTAAGTTAGGAAACAATTATGGTCAGAACACAAGAAATTTTAAATTACTGCCAATTAAAAAAGAACCCTCTAGATATATTTAAAGAATGTACAACTTTTTACTACATTAATGTCTATATTGGTTATATAATTTTATATTCTTTTCGTCAATGATTACATATAATTGGTGCATGCAATTGAATTTACAATATCTAAATCACATAATTATTTGTATTTTTATATTACGCATCAGACAAGATGTATGTAGTTAAGAGCTAATTTCTTGACATAGAGTTGTAATGATAACAACCATTTAATTTAACATGCCATGTTGATCTTTCTGTATTTTAAGGCAGAATATGAGTTTATTGAAATGAATTATTAAATTGACAAGTTAAAGTGGCTGCTGTTGGCATGAGCTGTTTTTCTACATAAAGTTGTTCAAGATTTGGCTTTGTTTTAACGAGACTTGAATGCTTTTATCTTCATGTTTACGTTCTTTCTATTGGAGAAACGTTAGTAGCACGATCATCTATTGTCATTTTTAGAAAGTCGGGATTGGTTTGGTCTAGCAATATTTTTAACATTACTCCCACTAAAAGTCCACATATTTCCATTTCAAAATAAACAATATTATTTTCTGATTTGCTTGCTTTAATATATTAAAAATATAACTAAACTATTGAACAAGTGTATTATATTAAATACGAAATATTTTTTTCACATGCCCTATATTGTGTTGAAGAGCGTCGCTCATCCTTCTTCTTTATAGTCTGGAGTTGTCTGTCCATCCAGGTAAGTTGTACAACTCATGTCTACCATATGTATTGCTTTAATAATACGATTATGAAATTTTGTTTAAATGTAAAGAAGGTCTTGATTTTGTGTTGTTGTTTAGAATATTTTTACAATCATTGATGAGTTTTTATGTTCTTCTTTAATAGTCTAAGTATTTATTGTATCTGGAATGAGTTTGAGATCTTATGGATGATTTGAGGCATAACTAAGTTCCTAGGATGGTATATAGGCTGGAAAACTGTGATGCAGCTCTCGTGAGGCTTATCGGTGAAAATTCCACGAGCCTAGGAGTCACAACGAGAACTTACTTTATTGATTCACAGGTGTAAACAATGTCATGTACCATAGTATTGAAATCAATTGTAGGTGATTAATTCAAACATAAATACTTCAAAATTTGATTAATTCAAACTTAATATTAATATAAGAAATTCATAGGTTTAATAGATAAGACAGTTCTTTGCATGATAAACCTCTAGGACGGTATATAGGCTAGAAACCCGTAATACAGCTCCCGTGAGGCATATCGGTGAAAAATTTCACGAGCCTAGGAGTCACAGCGAGAACTTGCTTTCTTGATTCACATGCGTAAACAATGTCACGTACCATAATATTGAAATCAATTGTAGGTAATTAATTCAAACATAAATACTTCTACTTCAATTTGATTAATTCAAACTTAGTATTAACACAAGAAATTCATAGGTTTAATAGACAAGACAGTTCTTTGCATAATAAACCCTTAGGACGATATGTACACTGGAAACCCGTGATGCAACTCCCGTAAGGCTTATCGTTGAAAAATTCCATGAGCCTAGGAGTCACAGCGAGAACTTGCTTTCTTGATTTACAAGTGTAAACAATGCCACATACCATAGTATTCAAATCAATTGTAGGTGATTAATTCAAACATAAATAATTCAACTTCAATGTGATTAATGCAAACTTAGTATTAACACAAGAAATTCATAGGCTTAATAGACGAGAAAGTTCTTTGCATACAAACCCCTAGGACGGTATATAGGCTAGAAACCCATGATGCAACTCCCGTGAGGCTTATCATTGAAAAATTCCACGAGCCTAGGAGTCACAGCGAGAACTTGCTTTCTTGATTTACAGGTGTAAACAATGCCACGTACCATAGTATTCAAATCAATTGTAGGTGATTAATTCAAACATAAATACTTCAACTTCAATGTGATTAATGCAAACTTAGTATTAACATAAGAAATTCATAAGCTGAATAGATAAGAAAGTTCTTTGCATAATAAACCCCTAGAACGATATATAGGTTGGAAACTCATGATGCAGCTCCCGTGAGGCTTATTGGTGAAAAATTTCATGAGCCTAGGAGTCACAGCAAGAACTTGCTTTCTTGATTTACAGGTGTAAACAATGCCACGTACCATCGTATTGACATCAATTGCAGGTAATTAATTCGATTGATTAATACTTAGGGGATGTTGTGTAAAGTTTAGATGTTCTGTAAACTTAAGGGACATGAAGGATACCAACTATAAAATCACTTTTTTTAAATTAACAGTTTTATAGAAATGAGTAATGTTGATAGATCTTGGATATATAGACGATTAACACCTGATGGTTTCATTAATCCTGAGTTTGTTAAGGGAGTTGAAGTTTTTATTCAGTATGCATGTTCTCAACCTGCATATATGGATGGCTTAAAGATCAAATATCAATGTAAAAAGTGTAAACATATTCATTTCCTTCCTATTGATGAAGTCAATGGCCATTTACTGAGAAAAGGATTTGTTCCAAATTATTTTGAGTGGACACGACATAGGGAGCCATTGATTTATAGCACCTCAAGGGGTAATGAAGTAAACTCGTCAGTAAATGTGGATGAGTTTAAAGGAGGATTGGATTTAGAACAAATAATATGGGTATAACTGAAAATCCTTACATACAAATGGTTTATGATACAGTCGGTTATACTTTTTCGAAAAATATAGAAAATCTTGAGAAGAACCAAACCCATATGCAAAATAATTTTTTGACTTACTACACTCAGCTGACCAAAAATTATGGTCAAATTGTGAGACAATGACTCAATTGTCTTCAATTGCTCGAATATTGATCATAAAGTCTTAAGAGCATATTTCTAATCGTAGTTTTGATAAAATTCTTAGATGGTATAATGAATTATTGCCTCCTAATTATATAATAGTTGATAGTTTTAACAATACGAAGAAACTTATTAGGGGTCTTGGTTTTCCTATGAAAAAATTGATTGTTGCAAATTGAGATATATGTTGTATTGGGGAGATGATGTGGAATTACAAGAGTGTAAATTTTATGGTCAATCTATGTTCAAGCCTAGAAAGTGTTCTATGAAACAGAAATTGGTACCCTGGAAGCGGATATATTATTTCCCGCTAACTCTAAGACTTTAAAGACTATATGCTTCTGGTATTACTATATCTCACATGAGATGACATAATGAACATAAACAGGAAGATAGAATAATGCGTCATCAATCAGATGCACTGACATGGAAACATTTCAATAACACTCATTATGAGTTTGCAGCTGAAAGTCAAAATGTTAGGTTGGAATTGTCGACCGATGGATTCCAACCTTTTGATCAATCCGGCCAACAATATTCATCAGAGCCAATCATAATTACTCCTTTTAATTTGCCTCCATGGATGTGTATGAATAAGGCGTATATGTTCTTGACAGTGATTGTGCCAGGGCCTACAAATTCAAAGCATACATTTGATGTATTCTTGTAACCATTGATATCTGAATTACAACATCTTTGAGAATATAGTGTTGAGACATATGATGTGTCTCTGAATCAAAATTTTATGTTGAGAGCAGCTTTAATGTAGACTATTAGTGATTTTTCAGCATATGCTATGTTGTCTGAATGGAGCATAGCAGGGAAAATGGTTTATCCTTATTGTGGCAATGTAACTAATGTGTTTTATCTTCCAAACGGGGGCAAAAAATGTTAGTTTGACAATCACAAAAAATTTCTTCCTCTAGATCATCCATTTAGATGCAATAAGCAAAAGTTTATTAAGAATATGATGGTACAAACACCTCCTCCCCCTCACTAAGCTGGTGAAGAGATATTACAGGAGATTGATGAACTAGGGTTGTTGAAAGTTAGAGAATATGAAGCTGATGAAGTTAATACAAGCATTACTAAAAACTTTGGTTGGAGAAAACGAAGCATCTTTTAGGATTTGCCATATTGGAAAACTAATTTGATACGTCATAATCTAGATGTGATGCATATTGAAAAAATATTTTTGATGATTTTTTCAATACCATAATAAACATTGAAGGGAGGACAAAAGATAATGCAAAATCACGAGCTGATTTGAAACTTTTTATAGAAGGAATAAGTTAGATAAAGATCTACGCACCGGTAAATATCCGAAAGCATGTTATACTTTGGACAAAAAACAAAAGGAAATTTTGTGTGAATGGTTGAAAAGTCTAAAGTTTCCCAATGGTTATGTTTCAAACTTGGTAAGGTGTGTGGACATAAGGAAGTACAAATTATTTGGGATGAAAAGTCATGTTTGTCATATGTTTATGCAAATGCTAATTCTAATTGCATTTTGAAAGTTGCTACCAAATAAGGTATGAGAAGATATAACATAATTAAGTTTGTTTTTTATAAGCTTAACATCATCTGAAATAAAGTTGGCTGAAATAGAAAAACTAGAAAGGGAAATTTCAGTAAATTTGTGCAAATTAGAAGGGATTTTCCCTCCAAGCTTCTTTGACTGTATGGAGCATCTAACTATGCATTTAACACACGAGGTTAAACTTTCTAGTCCAGTTCAATATCGATGGATGTATCCGTTTGAGAGGTAATTATATTAAATATTTAAATTGAAGTAATAACATGTTTTAATAACAGAATTGTAATAACCAGAAATGAGTAATGTAGGTATTTACATCACTTAAAGAAAATTGTCAAAAACGAGCTAGAGTTGAAGGTTCGATATGTAATATTTATTTAGTGGAGGAAGCAAATACATTTTGTTCACATTATTTTCAGCTGCATGTTCACACAAGAGAAAGAAAGTTCCTCGTAATGACGATGGGGGAGGAACGGGTGATGTTGATGGTAACTTATCCATTTTCACATATCCTGGAAGAACATATGGACATTTAACAAGAAGAATGTTAACAGAGGAAGAAATAGAGGTTGCCCATGATTATATTTTATTGAACTGTCAAGAGGGTCAACCTTTCATGCAGTAAGTTGAAATTGATTATTTGGGTTTTGAAATTTAGTGTTATTCACAACTGAAATACATAATAATACTTTTAGATTATACGAGGAATGGTTATGTGAGCTAATGCCCGAGAAAACACATGATGATATCAATAAAGAAGTTGTAAAACACTTTCCTTGATGGTTCAAGAAATATATAAGTTTTCGCTTACAATTATTGAAATGATGGAATTATAAGATTAAAGTGTTCAAATGACGTTATACTATCAATATGATAATTTCTTTTGTGTAGGCCTTAGAAAATTCAATAGAGAACAAGTTCATATGTGATCTTGTGAAAGGACCTTTGCGAGTTAAATCGTATTTGGTGTATTTCGTTAGTGGATACAAATATCATACAAAATATCATAGTCATAGCATGAAAACAGTAAATAGTGGAGTTTACATACAGGGATAATTGATGGATTACTATGGTAAAATTATTGAGATACTTGAAATTGAGTATCTTGCATTGCCAATAAAGTGGAGTGTGATATTTAAATGTGACTAGTTTGATCCAACTCCTAATGTTGGTACAAAAGTGCATAGCTAATACAATCTAGTTGAAATCAACCAGCGAAGAAGATTTAGACAATTTGAATCTTTCGTGTTGGCAATGCAAGTGATCCAGGTGTATTATGTCCCTTTTCTCAGCTTAAGACGAGATAAGTCAGATTGGTTGGCCGTTTGCAAAGTTAAACCTAGAGGTGTTTTTGAATGACATGGAAAAGGAGAACAGAGAATTGAAAGTGAAGCGTTTCAGGGAGATGTTTATGAAATAAATGCATTTGTTACATATGATGAGAATGAACCTTTGAACGATCCAAATAATGAATATGTTGAAATTTCATTTGGAGAGGATGAGGAGGGTGAGAGATCTGAAGAGGAACCCGAGTTTGATTCTAATTCTTCAAAAAAAAAGATGATAATGATTTTGAATTACAATTAAGTGCTAATAGCGATTAATTTGTATTTGTAATAGAATATTATATTTAATAAATCAATTATTGAATCAACAATATATTATTATATATTGAATTGAAATTATGTTTATGGAATATTCAATAAAATATGAATTTCAAGTTAAAATATGCCATCAAAGAGAAAACAAGATATGATGCGACCAAGGTTTAGACCATGATTTGGCGCCAGTTATTGTCCAGGTGAAGTATCACATTCTGCAACGACAATCAAATCAAATGTTGTACCTCCAACTACTATACTTGCAGATGAGGCATCACCTTCCGTACATGCTACTATACCATCCACCACCCCTATATCGACAGAGATATCAGGGATAAACGATGCGGATGAAAGAGATGGCCTCCAACCTGGAGCTGAGGGAGTTGATGGAAGAACTTACATCACAATTGTCAACAATCTGTAAGTGAAAATACAT
>JANQAP020013898.1:0-11249 GCA_026874005.2 Erythroxylum coriaceum | reverse complement strand
CATTTTGTTGTCACTGCCGTGACATTCTCACTTCTTTTTTTATTTTTTATTTGTTTGTTTTTTTGTTTTTACTCCTACCAAGAATTTAATTCTTTTTATCTTAATGTTAGTTATATATATATACTTTTATTTTAAAATTGCAAAATAAGAATCGAGACCTGGGGCCAATAAGTATGGTTTATATATAACTCTGGATTTTTCTTTAGCCATGTCTGACTCAATTCTTTGGAATTCTTCTTGAACTTTTTGTTCTCTTTCCTTTTTAAAGAAATATAGTCCCCGATAATGTTGGTCAATGTATCTTCTCAAGTCAAAATCAACTTGGGTAGTTTGATTGAGTAGTCATTGAAGTAATTGTCACACTAGAATTGATATAGTGTCAACCTTTGAATTTAGTCCTTGTGTTTGTTGACATAGATGATCAAGCTATGAATCAATTTTACGAAGGACATTGTTTTTTGCTATAGCAATTTATGTTTGCAAATTTAGTGTTTCGTCTATGGGATAAACAGGTACATGATTACCATTTGGATTGATACCTATTGATCTTGAGCATGGCCTCACAGATATCCTAGTCGTCTTATTAATTGCGACTTTCAAAGGAAAAATATCTTTCTTATATGATCTCATCATCATACAAGGTGATGGTTTTGAGATCTCCTTAGGGACTAGAAAAATTATTGACATAGAGCATCTTGGTTGGATCCAGTGTTCCTTTCCAACTAATCTCAATAGTTCTAAGATATTCTTTGGTCTAGGGATAGGATTCCTAAGACCAATCCAAGGTCTCAAGATATCATCTTCACCATGCTTGGGTTTGATCTTCTTTTGCGGTTGGCACTTAGGTCTTGATTTTCTATTGGGCTCTTCTTTCCATTTTTGGATATAATTTTTGTCATCACTATTAGAATCTTCATCAATCTAGCATTCCAATCTGAATTACACATAGGTGGATCTACATCCCGGATGAAATGTCCAATTGATATGGCTAATATACCCTTCATGTCCATCAAGGCAAATAAAGTGAATTGGAGGAACACTAATGCCTTTCTCATGGGAAAATGCTGGAGTAATCATCATTATTGGCCCAGAAGAGGCTATAGATGATTATAAGTTCTCTTCTCCAGGCTTCCTAAAGATAAACTTTATCGTTCCATCTTTAAAACTCCTCAAGATTGGAGGAGTGGTAGTATAAATGAAGTGCTAATGAGGGGGTATGAAATTATTTCTTGTAATTTATGATCCACTCAATAGGCATCAACTCTACCAATTATTGTGACGGTAATTATCGTAGAATCTGGATGATCGTGGTCTCATTTTAAGACCTGTCTACTACCAAATAAAGGGAATCTCATGTAGAGTTTGGAAAATTTAGATCTAGAGCATGGTTCTACAATCTATACATAATCTAATAATGGAGTGTGGCCATGATAGTAGTAGTAACTTAACTACAGGAATCTAAATTTGGAATTTCATTCTTGTAGGTAGAGTCAAATCATCAAGTTTTATGTTAAAGTCTAGAGCAATAGTCATGATGATACTTTCATAGTTGAGGGTACCGATTAAAGCATTGTGCTAAGATATGAACTTTCTAAAATAGAAATTCAAGTTATGGCTGGAATCTCTTTTCTTCCATTTAATGTTAGGACCATGTGAGTAGCGCCTATATGGATAAGTGTGTAACTTGATCTAACCATAAAGAGGTTAGTTCAAAATGAAACTCTCAAGTTACGTATTATTCTGCAAGAGTGGATTTGAGGCCATATTGTAATTTCTTTTAGTAAGTGGGTAAAGGTAGTTGGGTATCATGGATCTTGATGTCTTCTAGTAAATGGGTAATTTTTATAAGATTTTCTAATTCATAAGAGAGAGTTTTCTTAATATTAGAAGGAAGTTGCCCTAAAGAAAGAGCTAAAGAGAAATGAACTAGGTTTGATGAGGTCAGAACTTCACTCATAATTATCAAGGTCTCTTATTATTCACTCATGATTAACATTGTCAACAGAAAGCATTAGAGAGAAACAATATGAAAACACATAACTTTTATTGCTTAATCTTCCTTTAATCTGAACTTTTCTCAACTTGAATACAATGGAAGAGATCCTTTGCCTATATAGGCAAAGGAGATTACAACAAGACAATCATCTTTGGATAAAAACAAAGTCACTTCACACACTAAATGGAGAAGAACAATAACACATTAACTATCCTAGATAAAAACAACGTCACATTGACTATTCTTGTAAGAATGATGTCATATCACACAATAAATGAATAAAAATGAAGTCACATCATAAAAGACACCTAAACGTGAAGACAAATAACTTTTAAAAAAAGGACCCACAATAATAATTGGAAGAATCCTAATCATCATCCACATTGGGCAAGTTCTTGCCATGATTACAGATTTGACAGGGAAGTTCCTCCACTTGTGCTATTGTTGTCATCATTGATTCTTCTCTATCTCTTATTACGGCTTGCTTCATCTGTGTTTAAGTTTTGAAAAAATTTATTCATCTCCTCTTCATCAATAATGGGAATATCATCATCAAGGTCTTGGGCATCCTGGAAAGAGGAGGCTTGGGTCTGGGATGGTCCTGCAGTGTCTAAGTCCAAGTCTGTAGGGCTATCTAAGATGTCAAAGTCTGGCATTAAGGGCTTTTCAGGAATGACTTCTCCTAGGTAAATTCCAATAGATGTAAAGACAGTTGGCCATGCATATTTAGAAAAATGATTTAGGTTTTAAGAAAGTGCTTAAGGCCTTTAAGAACATTTTCCTTGTATCTTGGCCATTGGATTAAGGTATGCTAGAAATATGCCTGCTTTTCAAAGTAGATGGATTCTTCTTGGGAAGTGTTATAGGGTCGATGAAGGATAAAAAAACATTAAGTGGTTTACTTCTCTAATGAAGTCTCTCATAATTTAAGATCCTCAATAATTTGTGAGAGTTGAGTCCTTCATCTCATCAGTTTTTGGTACCATTTAAACAAGGTCCATAAGAGGGAAGCTTCATTTTTTCTATCATATAAATGTTGATAAATCCGTAACTGAGGAAGAGATATAGCACAGGAATAGAGGGTAAAGAGTGCCCATAAGTAGCACAAAGCATTTTCTAGGAGCAAGTTGTTAATGAAAAATATAGTAAGTTATGGTGTCTAAATGTTAAACAAGGATGGATAGTAACGCAAGCTAGCTTGGTTCAGAAAACATTGGCGATAATAGAAGAGACTTAGTTGGGCAAGAGAAGTTATCGCATCAATGGTAGTTGATGTTCTTGCAATGAGACGAAAGAACTTCTTTGTTTTTGCAATGTTAGGTAGGTCAATCATTGAAAAGATGAGAGGAATTTTTTTGGAAGGAGTGATAAGGCTGATATGCTTTTGAGGCCAAGAGAGGAAATCAACTAAGATGTTCCGATGGCCTTTGGTATGTTTAGCTGTGAATTTAAAACAAGAGAACCAACCTTTCCAGCAAAGTAATTGGCTCTCTAGTAGGAGTTTTTAATTTGGATTGAATACCTTTGCGAAAGATGTATTGTACGTTTCTACTATCAAGAGATAAGAGTTAAGGTGGAAATTAAATTTTTTTGTACCTATTTTAACTACTAGAATCTCTTTTTAGATTGCATAATAATGCTTTTCTGAGGGTTTAAATTGCTAACTAGCATGTCCACAGTAAAATATCTTTCCTTCTATTTCCTCTATTAATATGACTCCTAAAAAATCTTCATTACTATTAATCTACAAGATTTGATTTCCACTGTAAGGAATCTTGAATAAAGGTGGATGTTGATTAATATTCTTTAATTGCTTGACTACCTTTATCTACTCGGGGCCCAATTGTGGTGGCTTTTTCTATAGCATCTTTGACAGCTGACTGATATAGTCTAACACATGAGAGATGAAATCCTTGATATGCTTGATTATTCTTAAAAAAATGTTGGATCTGTTTAATAATAGGGTTTGTGTATGAAAAGTTTAGTAGTTCACCAACTATATGTGGACCAAGTTGGTAGAAACCATCATAAAACTTCATGCCTAAAAATTCTAGATGGGCTTATCCAATTTGGCTTCTATGAGAGCATAATCCCATACTTTTTTGTAAAATTCAAATTTTATTTTAATAGGACTTGATGATCTTGCTGAGTTTGAAAATAAAGTAGGAAATCATTAATGTAAATCAAAGTGCTTGATAGGATACCATCATACATCCTTGTCATAACTCTTTGAAATAATAATGGGGTGACTTTTAGCCCAAATGGAACAACTGTCAACTAATATTGAGCGTTAAGAATGTAGAATGTTTGTTTACGTCGATCCTTTGAGTCAATACTCAGTTGTCAAAATCCAGCTTTTAAATCAAACTTTAAGAATATTTTTTCCTTTTTCAGAATTAAAACCTTCATATTTATCTTGGGTAGAGGAAACTTGTCATCTTAAAGAAAATTATTTACAGGCTTGTAATCATAACTAATTGGTTTCTTTCCACTGTTATTTTATGCTCTTTTTTAATATAAAAAGCTTGACATACCCAATCTAATTTTGTTGACTAGATCAGTCCTTTTTCAAAAGGATAGCACATTCCTCTTGTGATCTATTTAAGTCATCTAGATTCATTCCTAGATAAGTGGCTTTTGTTGGATTAATTTCCTCATTCTTTTTTAATGAAAATGGATATAAAAATCTAAATACTGCCATAATGGATGTGGATGATTAAATTGGTCATGACTGTTTGGGCAATATTACAGGAGTTGATCCTTAATATCCTCATATCTAGTAGGAACATGTTATAGCTCAAAGATGTTACTATCTTTAATATACTCACGAAAATTTTGTTTTTATGAATTCCTTTTGACAAGATTCTCAAAGATGTTACCATCTTTAATGTACTCACGAAAATTTTGTTTGTATGAATTCCTTTGGTAATAAAAATTCATCCTAATTAATATGTTAGGAACAAGAAGATTGCTTCCTAATATTTTTGTCCAAACAATATAATTTTGGAAGTACTTTATTGCAATCATTCCCTTTGTGATAAGGTCTATCTTTAAGGATTTGCCATCAACTGCAGTAAAGTATTCTTCATAAAGTTGCCATTCTTTCATAACACTCCTACATGACCTTGTATCCATATAGCCAAATAGTTGGGATTGGTCGGTCATACTTTTAGAGAAGCAACTGGAGCTTGACTCATGGCCTTATTACTACTGGTTTCCTTGGCTCTAGCTTTAAATAAGACTACTTTATCATTTATGTTGGTTCATCATATCATTAGTAGATTCATAATCAGGAAATGTAAATAATGTTTTTTCATCTTCATTAGATTGTTCTTCAGAAACAGACTCAATGTCTTCATCATCTCTTATGAGAATCATAGATTCAATAGACAACAGGAATTTCATATCCTTTTTAGTCTCTTTAGGGCACCTTTTTGCATAATGACTAGTTAACCATATAAGTAACATCTTTCTGACTTTCTAGTTTCAGAAGCATACAGCTTTAGGAATCTTATCCTTTTTTTCTTCCTTCTATTAAAAGGGTGAACTCATAATGACTTTCTCTTAAAGTGTTTCTCCATCTTTGCATTGAATACACATTTCTCCATGTCTTTGCATTTGATCTTTAAATAGGGCTTCTTGCACGCTTGTTTAAGTTAAGGCCCACCTATTAGCATAGCTTTGAAAATTTTATGTTTTTTATATAATTTTTCCTGTGTTACCAAAGTTATTTGGTAGATTTCGAGAGAGAGATTTCAAACAAGTCTCTATGAAGATAATTGATTATTCTTTATAATTCTGACTGCAACTTGTCAGGAAGGGAAGCAATGAATGTGTATCAGAGATTAACATCATTAAAGTATCAGAGATTAACATCATTAAAGCCATTGAGCATATAATATTTTTCAAACATTCTTTAAAAATACTTCTGAAAATCTTTCCTGTTCACAGAGTAACATTTCATTTCAAAGTACTCATTTCTACTTCGTCGATCAATTAGTTAGAAGTCAAAGATGAATTCTTTATGAATCATTCCTAACAAAGAACTGGCTTTCGATAGCTGTAAATCTTGTATGGGTTTATATTCACTAAGTATTTTGAACCATTCTTTTAAAGTTCTCGTCATTATAGAGAAGAATTCTATCAAGATGCCTTTAATAGAAATATATGGCCTTGTCATTTTAAGAATTATCCAAGTAATAAATTCATGCAGTCGATTTCTCCATTTTGTTGGTGGAAAATCATAAAAAGTGAACCATGGTCTTTAAATAGGTTTGTAGATAGAGGTTACTTATGTTCTGACTAGTTCAGTCATGGACTTAACATCGTTGACCTTTGATTCAACTTCTGTGTGTGGTTGAGAAGAGTATAGAAAAACTATCATCATTTGAGATATTTGAGTGAGATCTTCAAGTTGTTCAGAGCTTTCTATAAAAGAATCAAATTATTGGCTTTCATCTTGACTTTCAGAGCTTTTTGACACTGGTTGGCTTCCATTTTGACTTTTAGAGCCATCTAGAACTGGTTTGCTTACATTTTGAGTTTTAGAGCTATCTAGAACTAATTGAAGAGTAGCTATGAATTTTCGCTGGACATGAGTTCTTCTTCTTTTTTTTGTGTCTAGGGGAGTTCTTTCTTTTAATGAAGAAGTTGGTGTCGTTTTGATTTGTAAAGGTTTAGAAGTTGACGAAGTGTATTTTGCTAGTATGTTTTGCTTAGAAGGTTTGGATGGTTTTGCTGAATGACGAATAAGACATTTTGTAGACTTTTTTATAGTCAGTAGCATCAGGATAGGAAGGAGTGTTATGATTAGGCCTGACAGTTGGAAATGTCAAGGGGTATAGTTCACATATAACTCTGGATAGTTTTTTAGTCATATCTCACTAAATTCTTTTAAGCTCTTCTCAAACTTTTTGAAGTTTTCTTTCCTACTTTGAGAAGTCTGGTCCACAATAATGTTATTCAATGTACCTTCTCAAGTCAGAATCAAGTTAGGCAGCATGATTAAGTAGTCATTGATGTAGTTGTCGTACTTGAAGAAATATAGCATCATCCTTTGAATTTAGTCCTTTATATCTATTGAGATAGACCATCAAGCTTTGAATCAATTTTGTATAGGGCATTGTTTTATGCTATTGCATTTTGTGTCTACCAATTTAACACATCTTCTATCGGAGAAATAGGTACATGATTAGTGTGAGTATGGCCTTATAGATGCCTAGGCACAAAAACATCTTAGTTGGATCTAGTGTTCTTTTCTAACTAGTCTCAAGAGTTCAAAGAGATCCTTTGGTCTAAGTTTAAGATTCCTAAGACCAATCCATGGTATCAAGTCATCATCTTTCAAACTTCTCAATATTTGAGGAGTTGTATTATAAATGGAGTGTTGATAAGGGGTATGAAATTCTTTCTCATAATTTATGATCCACTTTAAGAGCATTAGCTCGGCCAATTGTTGTGATGGCAAATGTCATGGAATTTGGATGACTTTTGTCTCATTTTGAGACATGTTTGCTATTATATAAAGGGCATCTTGTGTAGAGTTTAGGAATAGAGCAAGTTTCTGCAATCTGTAGACAATTTGATGAGATCCATGATACCCAGCTACCGTTGTTAAGCTCATATAATATATATCACAAATCTAAATCTTTTACGAGGAGTATTTACTCCTAACCTAAATGGATAAGAAAAACATCACATAAACTATTCTAGATAAGAAAAACATCTCGATAATTATTCCAAATAAGAATGATGTCACATCACAAAGTAAGTGGATAAAAACGAAATCACATCATAAAGGACACCTCAACTCAGTCCTTCTAGCTAAAAGAATATGGAAGCTTTTGCAGGAAAGAAAGCTTTATGGGTTAGATGGTTCATATTACTATGTTAAAGACCAAAATCTCTTGATAGTTAAGCTCCTTAGTAATGCTTCATCTTTCATGAAATTTCTATTCAAGATGATAAGTAAAATCAGAAACTCGCGTTAAGCATGGTAGGAAATGGTATACATATCTCTTTTTAGCATCTGGTCTCCATTTGGCCCTCTAGATTTAAAGGAAGAAGTTGATCCTTTTAAGAAATATACTTACACCAAATTCCATAATGCCCCAAGCTATCTCTTTCAAAAACCTATTCCATTATCTCCAGTTTGCGCTCTATCTACCTTACTGCCTAACTACAAACTAGATAACTTTTGGAGTGGATTCAATCAAATGGGCTCGTTCACCTTTTAGTGTCTCTACCAATGGCTCATACTGGAAAATTATTCAATTGTTCTAATGAAGATGTATTATGGCACAAGATTGTATGGCTTAAACACAATTTGCCTAGAGCTTCCTTCAAGGTGTGGTTAGCCATAAAGAATAGGCTTCTCACTTTATAGAAGATAGCAAGCTTTACATGGAAGCCAAATTAATGTACCTCTGCAAAAGTTCCCTAGAAAGCATTGAACAACTATAATTTCAATGCCAATATAGCAATCATATGTGACATGTCATACTTAAAACATTGTAATATCAGTAATCCCCCTTCCACTTAGGTTGAAATAGTTGTTTAGAGTTCAATGCTAAAGTTGTCATGTGAAGGAGAATTATGGATATTTATAGCAACTCTTAACTTAGTTTCTTGCTTATGGGATGTAAGAAATAAGAGGATATTCACAGGGCAAAGCAATAGCGTATAGGCTTTTCTAAAATCAATATACGGTAGAATTAATACTCACATTTTGCTCACAAAGAAAAGCACATTTTTAGCTTCAACACCCAACTCACTTAGAAGATGCATTATCTTATCTACCGATGTAATCTAGTCAAGATCTTTTATAGTGGATAGCTCACCTTTGTAGACATGTTAATCATTTGCCTCAATAGCTTGTACTCGGTCAACTTCATGACTTTAAATACATTATTCATTTTTTCAACAAAAAAATGAAACAAGCTTCTATAATATGAAAATTAGGAATTAAAACTTATGGATACTTGACCAAATGCTTGGAATGAGAGATTATACAGCAAACTTCTATAATATGAAATTTATGAATTAAAAGGAATTTCATATTATTTCAATTCAGATACCAAAAGACTTGGCTACCATTAAAATCAAATGCATATAACAAGATCGATAACGGCTCAGCATAACCCTGGTAAATGATTCTGTATGAATTATGTAACACCCAGAACATATTAAGAAATGAACATAGTTTCATTGTCATGTAATTGCTCTCATCTCATGCTTTTGAGCTAGTTACTTTTTCTCATTTATGACTATCATACATTGACCTAGTGGAAGATCAATCTAAGTTGACCATTTCAGAAATATCCAAATCAAACATATATGAACAAAAATTAAACTAAATGTAGTCCCAAACCTTGAAATTGGTCAACTAGCTCTTTTGATGTTTTTCCTTCTATTCGCCTTTAACTTTGCTTGATTCACCAACTAGAAACACCGCAAATACATGCCTTAATCCAAATACCAACCTTACAATTCTATCTCTTTATGATAAAAGCAATAAAAGGTAAAGATGAAGAGAAAAATCACTAACTTTTACCTTGATTTCCACCTAGGATTAGCTTAATTCCTTATACAAAATGATGTGATTAAGAACATGAAATGGGGAGGAAATATGAAGAGAAAAATCTAGAATGAAAACCCTATATTCACCATCCCTCTCTCCTCTCTTCTACTACCATTTCATTAAATTTCTAGACTCACTCACATACTTCAATGTTATTGGACCATTTGTTAACTTTAGGCAAATTTGCACATTTGGTCCTTCTTCTTCCTTTAATTCCCAAATTGGCATATAATATCATCAATTTATTTCATTTTATTCCATACTTCACATATAATTATTCATATGCATACTTAAATGAACAAATTACCAATTTACCCCCTTCTTTCAAATCAATTACCATTATGTCCCTTACTATGCTTAGATGCACTTAATACTTTATGTTCACTTTTTAATGCACCCTAGACATGCTATAATGCTTATAGGGTATATGTTGGGACCTTACATTTCTCTCCCCTTTAAAAAGAATTTTGCCCTTCAAATTCATACTTGTATTGAATAGCTGCCAATGCTAAGTTCTCATCATCGATTCGGGTCCTAGGTTGCCTCTTCAACGCCATGATTGTGACATCCCATGTTCGAGGTTAGACCCCAAAATAGTGAATTGAGAGTACAGTGAAAAATTGCATTTCATGCTTATGCATCATAGTATATTCACACACATGTGAATATTTATTTTTGGACATAATAAAATAATTGTACATGCATTCATTGACATTTTCGGGTATGATTGATTGATTAAAATATGAATTGTGACTTATTTACGTCAAAATTTTATTTGGAGACTATTAGTATTATTTCTAAATTTTTGGCAAATTTTAGGAACTTTCCAAAAATTTCAGGTATTTTGAATTAGGAAAAAAATAAAGAAATATAAGACAAATGGGAATTGTGGATTTTATTGCCTTGAAAAGTACATTGGAGTGTATTAAAATTGATTTAGTAATTGTGGTAATATTTCAGGTCTTTTGGAAATTTAGAGTATTTTTTTTAAATGACAAATAAAAGTGTGACAAATGGACTAGTAAATGTGTGACAATTGGACAAATGACTATGTGACAAGTGGAGCAATTAGGAAGTGACTCAAGGCTTAACTAAATAAATGACAAGTGTAACACATGCAAAAAGGACATGTGGCAAGACTTAAAGGAGAAACTAATGAAACACCTAGGCTATGTTTTGGTCAAGAAAGTTTCTGCAGCACCTTGGTTTTGTTTCTACGGAAACCATCATCTTCCTTCTTGCTCTTCATCATTTAAACACCTAATTTTTGCATTTGTCTGGGTTATTGTCCATCCATCACCGAAATACCATACATGTTCACTTTTGTGTTTAGCTTTTGATTAGTCCATCAACGACATACCTTGCAAAATCATCACTTCATCTATTTGGGGTCCTCGGTTATCATTCTCATCCCCTCATAACTTCTGAAATTTTTCTGCAATCAAGTAAGTGAATAGTGCAAGAAATGGAACAAGTGCAGAAACTTTGATGAAATACGTAAATATAATTATTGTTTCTTTATGTTTGTATGATCTTGAATTTTGAGAGGTTTTGATAGTGAGCTAAATGTAAATGGGAGTGGAAAAGCATGATATAGGTTCTGTTTTGGTTTGTGAGTTGTTACTGTTCATGAAAACAAAATTTGCAGTAGAGAGAGAGGAAGAAGAAGGTGGT
>JANQAP020013889.1:0-11249 GCA_026874005.2 Erythroxylum coriaceum | reverse complement strand
TAGTTCAACAAAATAAATATATAATTACTTTTTATCATCATAATATTTTTATTAATTTCTTAATTTAAAATTATTTTGTCTCTTAATTAAAAATAAGTAATATAATTAACTTGTGAATATTATTTAAAAATTATATAAATATGTGATTAAGAAGTTATGATTTAATACCTTATTAATTCACACATATGTCTAAATTTTAAGTATCTTGCAAATTAAAACCATAAATGATAGAAAGATGAATCTTTTCAAACTCATTGAGAGAAAGCTCCAAAAGTGACAGATAAAGCAATCCAAACATGTTAGGAAGATGTAAAACCAACAAAATTGGGAAAGACTTCTTGATAGACCGAATTTTCAATGGAAGAAAGGAGAGGATCAACGCTTAGAATCATTTGAGGAGGAGGTGGATTTGTACCATTAACAAATCCTAATAAATTTTAAGAGTTTAATAAGAGGAGCAACCTTGTTTTCTAGACTAAGATAACAAAATTGAGATATGCTGAAGTAGTGGGATTGGATGCCAGGGAGGAAGGAGATCAAGTAGGAGGAGGGCTAGGAAGAGGAATGATCTGTATATTTATATTATAATTCATTTTTCTTTAATACCATGTATGAACTAAAAGAATGGTATACATTTTATTAATATCTTTTGAATAACATACAACAGACGACACACCATTTATACATGTATTACAATACTAAATCTGGAGCCACTAAAAGATAATTGAAGACAATAGATGCTAGCATCTCACTTTCATTTGTGTGCAAAAAATAATCGCCACTGATAATAAATTGTGAGTATTGAACTCAATTATAAAGATATTATCAATATCAGAAAATGATAAATATAAACAAACATAAATTTTTATAACATTTCACAAACATAAATTTATAGAGAAGTGTTATAATTACAGAGTAGTCAAAACCATTACACATAAGCACTTGTTTCTTCTTTGCTTTTTATTTCTTCTTCTGATCTGCACACTATCAAACAAAACATAGCAAGAGTCATTTGATGTGTTATCAGATTATTAGTCTCAGCTTCCATGATCACAAGCCATTGCCGTCACCAGTCACCGCTATTTGTGGCCAAGTTATGGAGAGATATAAGTGTGTTCTTCTTACCTAACAGAAATAATGGATAACAACTTGTGGTCCAACGCATACAACAAAAACTGATATACAATTTTCAGAATATAAAAGCAACTCAGCTCACACGGGAAAGACTAAAATGAAGGCAAACCAGCTCACATCAACCACCATCTTATCTATTTCACATATATCAATATGTTCAACAGAAGAATGTCGGGTAACTTCCCGCAGGACCCCTCCATCTCCTCCACCAATTACCAAAACCTGCAAAAACAAATGAAAAAATGAGGGAACAAAATGAAGAAACTTAATAGTCAAGTTTTCCAATAGCAAGGTCTTCAGAAAATTGAACCATGTCAGTAAGTTACTTTCAACAAGTTAGAATAACAAAGAGGTACTTTGTCTGCTGTAAATTTTTAACACTCCTGACTTCAACTCTTCTCCCATATATTTCATAATCATCAAGGTCTGATCTTGAAGTGTCAAATTACAATATGATCTCCCTAAAGGAAATCTTCATGCATGCTACTCCTTGGTTCTAAAGTACAAAGTAATCTTCTAAGGAGTGGTCATGGTTTGCAATCACGGAATTTAGCAGTTGCAGATCATGTTATACTATAAATTGCAGGTGTTACAGTACGGATTTTTCTTCAAAAGCACCATATCCTGCTGGAAATTTTGTAAAACATAAGGTAAGAGCATTGTGGTGGGATGTAAAACCAACCCTCTTGGCCAACCAAATTGAAGCAATCCAAAAACCCAGTTGATATCTACTTCAAACAATCAAAACAACACTAATGGGATCTTTCGTTCTTGTAAACGTTACCGATTATTGCAATAGCTCTCTTAAACACCATCATGAAAGAAAAAAAGCATCAAGATTGCCAAAGATTGTTGAATTGGAACACTAAAACTTACACATAAACTTGAGTTCACTGAGTTGGATATTTAAGAACTCCATCGCCATGACACTTTCTCTAAAACCCCAAAAAAAAAAAAACACACACTGAAGCGAAGAGATTAGAGCGTGAAAATCATATCAAAACCAGTAAAAAAAACAAAGAAGGAAACAATCATAGAATCTAACCAAGTAATCAAAAGGCTTCAGCTTGAGCTCGAGGGAAGAGAGAAGGAGATCAGAGGATTATGAAAGAAGGAAAAGGGTTTGGTAGTTAAGAGGAGAAATCGTTGTTGGGGCGTTGGTTATGGTGCTGCTCCGGCGATGAGCAGATCCCGTCACGTGAGAAGGAATAACCCTGGATTTGGACGATTGATCTGGTTAAGAAGAAGAGTAGAAAGAAAACGAGAGTGATTCTTATAGTGAAAACGAGAGAGACATAACGAGGTCAAAAACTTAGGGCAAAATTGGTATTATAGGTTTGGGGTAATCAGCTGATTACCCCAAACGCTGCTGCAGAGCAGCTTATCATTTTTAGCTGGTTGGGTTGAATCAGCCAACCCAACCAGCCAACCACCAAACAAATTAAATAGCTGATTGACAAAGTCAAACAGTTAATTTTAGTCAATCAGCTAAAACTTAGCTGATCAGCTATCATCCAAACAAGGCCTTAATATTCATCAATGAAATAAACTATTAAAAAAATCTCACACATACTAGATGAAAACGTGGTTCCCTTCGACCAAGAAGAAGGGTTTAGCTACTTATAACAGAGGTAAACCCAACAGAAAAGTAGCAGAACACATAGTCTCCATATCTGCACTTTTCCAAAAAATATGCAAACTTCCCCAAAAACCAGAAGAACCACAGCAGAAAAATGTAAAAGATGATGTAACTAGCAGTGTCTTCTTTTCTCTCTTATATTTATCTTATCAGATACACCTCTCCTCCAAATCAGGTAGCAAATCCCCCACTTAAAGACAACAACTTGATTTCCAAAATAATTAAAATCCTAGGTTTATCGAATTTGTTTCCAAATCAGATTCTGTAGATAAGCTTTTTCCTTGCACGTGCTTATGCTTAGTCAATTATTTTTCTGCCAGTTGGAAATTCGAATTGCCTTTACTTTTCTTGTTTCTTTTTGATTCAATTCTTCTCCCATGTGTTAAAAATCATTTGAGAAAAATTAAGAAACAAATTCATTAATTTTAAATAAAAATTTCAACACATTGAAGAGATTTATATCCAAAGTTAGCACAAAAATAACAACTTATCAAATTATCCCACACCAATCTTTTGCTCGTCCTCGACAAACTATATTTACAATCAATTGACCAACTAATCAACTTCCTTTATTCTAAGTCTCATAACAGTAAATAGTGTACACTTAAAGAGTCAAACAATTTTGTAACCAATGAATGCCCCAGAGCTAATCATTCAAGTAATATAAAAACAAAGTCAATTTAAGGCAATCATATTTCAAAAACTAGCACATAATTATAGCAAACTCTCATATATTGAATTTCGCTCAAATCACTCAAGTGTTTGTTGGTTCAGTATTTCACTCAAGTTCTTCTAATGCACATATTCTACCATATGCTTGCTTTTTCACCAACTTTTTACCACTTATAATACAAACATGCACAAATTAAAAGGACTTTATTTAAGATTGTATTAGGCTATAGGTAAAGGTAAAGATTTATAAATGAAAAGGGAAAAAATCATAAATATTAGCAAAGCATCTAACCACTTGTGGAGACACAAATTCAATCACAAAGGAGTCAACAACGTCATTCCGTAGAGATATATTACTCCATAACTTGTTTTCCACTGCTGTATTATTATTTTTCTTTTATTTTTTTCTTTCTTTTTCATCAATGTACTGATATTTAAAGACAATAGTACAACACATAATTTAATTCTAAATTTCTTCAATTTCCTTTCATCTTTTTTTCCTTGCTTTCCATATCTCTCCAAATAAGTTTGACATAAATTGTGGCTAGAATGCTTACTTACATTTATGATGGGTGAAGATATGAGAGGTTTTAGTTGTTTATTGTGGGTTTATCAAGAAAAAGGGTTCAACTCAAAAAGTTTAACAAAGGATATTGAATTAGGTTGGCTTTTTAAGCTAAAGGGTTAAAACAAAGATGGTCTTTATCATTTTTGTGCACGCATGTATAGATGTGGTCTTAAGTCAATTCCAAGCAAGTTCTAGAGAAAAATTCACCTTAGAAGATAATCACACATCAAAGAAATACAGATTGATATAGATGTTTCAATCTTTTAGGCCCAAAAACTCATAGGTTAATGCAGTTCACCACAATTATACACCATGTTTAATCATATGATTGCCAAAAATTGACTAAATGTGTACACTTGTATTTCTTAACTAAGTGACATCTATTGTCCTAAAAGAAATTTAACTCAAGTTATGTGCACGACTTAATTCATTAAAAATGGAAGTCTAGAAAGTGTCGAAGTTGGCTAATCAACTGCAAACAAATCAATAATTATCAAAAATTTCCAACAAAGATTCCTAACTATAATTTATATGGAACATACCCCACTCCTATACCTAATTCATACATTGTCCCTAATGAAATGACATAAGATAAAAGAAGAGAGAAAAGAAAGCTTCTCTATTAGTTAAGCACTGAAATCATAGGGTTGGTAGGTGAGGAGGTTGGAATCCTTGATGTGCCTAATATACCATCAAATTGTGCTCCATTCGGTGCATCTCGTGTTTAAGTCGAGTTAAACGAGCGTCGAAATTGGCTTGGGGAGGTTGACTACTACGCGGTGTATCTGTGACAACCTGACTCCTTGTGGTTGGACATGGGTTGGAAGGGACAGCTAGACCCGGATTAGTGAAGGATATCCTTCCATGATTTATGTCCACGATTTTCATCCTGCACAAACATGTCATATTCAAAGGTTTTATGGCACAAGCCACAATCATGTCAATACTTTTAGGGTCTAATAAATCCAAATTAATGGCCAATTGAGTGATGTAGGACTTTAATATTAATGGTTTGGATTTTTTGTTTAACACAGATTGAAATTGCGTCAAAAAATAAAAACTCAAATTAACCAAAATTTGTCTGTCCATACACCTAATTCAACCTTAGAAAGTGTACCCACAGAATCTCGACACCCTGAAAAATTCTACGCTAAGAGTCTATGTATGATTTTAAAAATTGGATTTTTAAAATACGAACTCTTAAATGCACTAGCATTATATGGATGAGGGTTGACGGACTATTGAGTCCACAATTCAGATGCATGAAAATCACTATGATAATCACAGCGAGAACTTACAAATGGTTCATTTTTAACATCATCAACTGATATAAAACCTATGGCCACGTTAAATTCAGCAACAGATAATGAAAACTCCTTACCCATAAGTCTAAATTCCACAATTCTTTCAGTAAACAAGTCAAATTCTTCATGAGAATTAAATTGAAATCTGCTGTAAAATTCTCTTGTTAATTCAACATATGCAGGGCAGTCAATTTTAACAAACACATTCCAACAATTGTCCAACCAGTTGCTCAAAAGAATCACAAACTTGTAAAGCTTCAAGAGTGTCGGTAAGAACATACTTACAGGGATAGATTTTGCGTTGGCTTAGTTGTTGAAATCTTTGGTTGTCCTCTGGCAATGGAAAAGAAGTGAAAGCTCCACTTCGTGAATTCCATTGTCTTCTGTTCTCGACTCGCTTACCTTTTTTAGTACGATTCCTTGTTGAAGGGCCTGGTGTTGGTTCGAACATTAGAGGGATTGATGGAGTTGGTGTTGCAGTTGTGGTGTTTGATGAAGGTTAGGTGTTTATAAATGACATGATTGTTAAAGCTAACCTGCGTGAATCACTCTTCTTGCGTGACATGGTTCCAATCGTTGTGAAATTGCAGTCTTGAAACGTAAAAATGAAAACACAAAACCAATAAAAATTTGGACTAGAAAATAGGTGGGTTACAGTAGGAAGGAGGGTAAAAGGTTGGGTTTTTTATTGGAAAGATGTGGGTGTTTACTAATTTGGTAGTGGGTGTGTGAAATTGTGAGTGAGTGAAGGTAAGAGCAAGAGATAAATGAAAGTGGGGAGGTAAAAATGTGATGGGCGGTAAAATGGCAGTGGGAGGCGGGAAAGAATTTTTTTATATAAAATTAGAATTGAAAATATTAACAAATGAAAATAGTAAAGGGAATGGAGCTGAAACAAAACAAGTCAAACAAATTTAAAAAATGATAAATACTGAAAAATAAAAATAAAAATAAACATGAAATTTTTGAGTTGCCCCCCAAATGCACTTCTTTTAAGTCGTTAGCTGGACGTGTTCACCGACTTACCTGATCAAAGACAGATTGGGGCTACTAGCTCTATCTCTTCCACATTCTCGAATGAAGAGTTCTCATAGTATGGTTTCAGACGGTGTCCATTAACCTTAAACACTTTGGAGGTGTCTAAATTTTGAATTTCCACCGCATCATGAGAAAATACATTAGTAACAATAAATGGTCCTAGCCAGCAAGATCGTAATTTTCCTCGAAATAACTTAAACTTTGAATGATAAAGAAAATTTTTTTGTCCTACTAAAAACTGCTTCCTAAAAATCATTTTATCATGAAAAGCTTTAGTTTTTTCCTTATAAAGTTTCACATTTTCATAAGCTTCATTACAAATCTTTTGTAACTCTTGCAATTACAACTTCCTATTGTTACTAGCCTCTACCAAATTCATGTTTAACTGCTTCACAACCCAGTAGGCTCTATGTTCTATTTTCACAAGCAAATGACAAGGTTTACTGAAAACTAACCTGTACGGTGACATACCTATTGGAGTTTTATAAGCAGTCCGATATGCCCACAAGGCATCATCTAAATGTAAGCTCCAATCTTTTCTGTTCGGATTCACCACTTTTTTTAAAATTGATTTTATCTCCCGATTGGAGACTTCAGCTTGCCCACTCGTCTGTGTATGGTATGCAGTTGAAATACGATGTGAGACACCATGTTTTTCATCAACATTCCAACAATTTTATTGTAGAAATGAGTTCCTCTGTCGCTAATCATAGCTCGAGGTATTCCATACCTGACAAAAATGTTAGATTGGACAAAATTAACTACAACCTTAGCATAATTTGTATGAGTAGCTTTCGCTTCTATCCACTTTGGCACGTAATCCACAACTAGAATGATATAAGTCTTACCAAAAGATAAAGGAAAAGGACCCATGAAGTCAATTCCCCATATATAAAAACTTTCACATACTAGGATATTTGTAAGTGGCATTTGATCTCTTCGTCCCAAACTACCTGGTCTTTGGCAACGATCACAAGACTTACAGAACATTTAAGAATCATAAAATAGATTAAGCCAAAATGGTCCACGTTCAAGAATTTTACGAGCTGTTCTTTTGGGGCCAAAGTGTCCCTCACACACAGATGAATGGCGAAAATTTAATATGAAAGGAATTTCATCATCTACAACACACCTTCTAATAATCTGATTAGCACAAAATTTCTAAAGGTGAGGTTCACCCCATATGTAATATTTAGCCTCTATTTTAATTTTATCCTTTTAAGTTCTAGATAAATCACTAGGTAAGGACTTAGTCACCAAAAAAATTACTATATTAGCATACCATGGAATTACCTATTAAATTGCAAAGAGACTTTCATTTGGAAATTCATCTTGGAGAACATCAGATGTATTGGTTGGAGTGATCCGACTGAGATGATCAGCCACCAATTTTTTAGCTCCCTTCTTGTCACGTATTTCCAACTCAAATTCTTGTAGGAATAAGATCCACCAAATCAACCTTGGTTCTGCTTCTTTTTTAGTCACCAAATATTTCAGAGCTAATGTTCTGAATAAATGATTACCTTTGTACCCCATAGGTAAGACCAAAATTTTTCCAACCCAAAAACTACAGCCAAAAATTCTTTTCCCATCGTGGAATAATTCTTCTGAGCATCGTTAAGTGTCATAGAGGTATAGTAAATGACATGAAGTACTTTGTCCACTTTTTGGCCTAAAACTACTCTAACTGCATAATTCGAGGCATCGCACATTAGTTCAAAGGGAATGTCCTATTTTGGTGTCTGAATAATTGGAGCTGTAGTGGGTCATTCCTTTAGTTCATCAAATGCAATCTTACATAGCTCATCAAAATCAAATTTCACTTCTTTTTGGAGTAGTTTACACATGGGTTATGCAATCTTTGAAAAATCTTTGATAAATTGCCAATAGAATCTTGAATGACCAAGAAAAGAACGAACTTTTTGCACAGTTGCGGGGTAAGGTAAAGATATGATAACATCTATCTTAGCCTTTTTGACCTCAATTTTCTTAGATGAGACTGTATAACCCAAAATTATGCCTTGATCAACCATAAAAAGACATTTTTTGTAATTTAAAACTAAATTAGGCTCAATGCAATGTTTAAACACTTTCTCAAGGTTGATAATGCATGTTTCAAAAGATTCCGCATAAACCGTAAAATCATCCATGAAAACGTCTATACAACTTTCTGCAAGATTAGAGAAAATGCTTACCATACACCTTTGAAATGTCGTTGGTGCGTTACACAACCCAAATGGCATTCTTTGGTAGGAAAAGGTGCCTAATGGACATGTGAAAGTTGTTTCCTCCTGGTCCTTTGGTGCAACCAAAATTTGGTGATACCCTGAATAATCATCTAAACAGTAATAGTGAGATTTACCTACAAGTCTTTCAAGCACTTGATCAATAAATGGAAATCGAAAATGATCTTTTCTATTAACGGAATTTAGCTTCCTTTAATCTATGCAAACTCTCCACCCGTTTTGAATACGAGTGGATATCAACTCATCACTATTTTCTATTATAATTACTCCAATTTTCTTTGAAACTATCTGGATCGGACTTACCTAATTGCTATTTGAAATGGGATAAATAATTCTAGTATCAAATGACTTTAACATTTCCTTTTTCACTACTTCCATCATGGGTGGATTCAAACGACGTTGAGGTTGCCTTACCTCATTGGCTTCATCTTCTATCAAGATTTAGTGCATCCAAATGATGGGACTAATGCCCTTTAAATCAGCCACTGTCCATCCGAAGGCTTCCTTGTGTTGTCTTAGCACTTGAATCAATTGATTTTCTTGCAAAAGAATGAGTTTATTTGAGAAAATAACAGGTAATGTATCTTGCTCACCCAAAAATATGTATTTTAGATGGTTAGGCAAACTCTTCAACTCCAACGTAGGTGGTTGAATCAATGAAGGCAATAGCTTGGAGCTGTTTTGGGATAGCTCCATGTAAGGCAATTACTTCATTAATTGTACTTGGTGTTCTCTAAATGGCAAAACAGAACTTCAAGTTCGTGGTTAGGCAATAACGTCTCTATAATTGCTTGCCACTGTAACGCATCTCCCATCTCCAAAATTGTCTTAAGTTCATCTCTTCCATTTAGTGATGAATTTTTCTGCACCCAAGTATCAATAAAATCCACAAAAACAACAGGTTATTCATCATCCGGATATTTCATGGCATTGTTTATATTGAATTTAATCAATTCACCATCAAATTCCATAGTCAATGATCTATCATGAATATCAATTTTTGTTCTAGTGGTTTTTAAGAGCGGCCTTCCAAATAAAATTAGAGTTGAAGAAGATACATTATCACTCCCCATCTGCAAAATATAGAAATCAGCTGAAAAAAGCATTTCACCCACTTGAACTAAAAATATCCTCTAACACACCTTTTGGATAAGCATTTGAATGATCCACTAATTGAATCAATACTTTAGTTTCTTTGAGAGACCCCATGTTTAAGGACTTGTAAACATCATAAGGCATGATATTTATTGATGCACCCAAATCTAACATAGCTGTTTCAATTCTCAAATCACCAATTTTACAGGGAATAGTGAACATACCTGGGTCTTGACATTTAGGTGGTCGCTTTTTCTTCTGCAGTATGACTAAAACATTCTCTCCCAATTATACTTTCTCAACAAATTTCAATTTTCGTTTTGAAGTGCATAATTCCTTAAGAAATTTATCATAATGAGGGATTTGTTTACTGGCATCAAGCAAAGATATATTTATTTAAACTTTTCTGAAAGTCTCCCATATCTCTTTCTCTTGATCCTCTTTCCTTGCCTTAGTGAATCGACTAGAAAAAGGGGTTGTACAACAAAATTCTGCCGACCTGAATGTCTTTTCTGGCTAATTAGGTGCTTCCTTTGTTGCTTCTTCTTCGATTTCCCTCTTGGAGATTTTTGGAGATGGTTCCTTCAATTCCTTACCACTCCGCAACATGACAGCTTTGGCACTTTGTTTGGGATTAATTTTTGTTTAAACTGGAAACTTTCCAAAACTTTGTGCCTCTAACCGATTGATGGCTGTTGCCATTTGACTCAATTGATTTTCAAGATTTTGAATAGTAGTTTGAGTATCTTGTTGAAATGTCATAGTGTTAGTGGCCAAAGTTTAACTATATCTTCCAAAGAACATTTACCTTCGGAATTGGGTGTCATGTGTTGATGTTGTCTAGGTATATATGGTTGCTTATATTGTTAGAAATTTGCAGTAGCTTGTTGTCTTTGGGAGTTCCCATAAAGCAAATTTGGATGGTCATGCCAACCCGGATTATAGGTGTTGGAGAATGGGTCATATTTCCTTTGATATTTCCCAACAAATCCCCCCACGACATTGACTTGTTTTGCACTTTCTTCCTGCGAAACTAGACATGCATTAGTGGAGTGTCCCAACATCAAACATATTCCACATGCCCTTGCTTCTTCTTTCTTTATAACTGTAAGTTGCCTCACCAAAGATGTAAGATCATCTAATCTCTTCTCTAATGCTGTCACATTCACCTCATTTACTTGATTTAAACTATGGCCATAACATATCCCGAAATGTTGTGTATTGGAATCCATATTTGCTATCAAATCTCTTGCAGCTGTTGGTGTTTTGTCAACCAAAGCTCCACTACTTATAGCATCGATCATACTCCTATCCGTAAGCAAAAGACCTTCATAGAAGTATTGAATCAACAATTGATCATTATTTGGTGATGGGGGCAACTAGCACAAAGCTTATTAAATCTTTCTCAATATTCATATAGTGTTTCCCTCGTGTGTTGTTGAATTCCACAAATTTCTTTTCTAATATTAGCAGCTTTTGATGCTGGAAAATATTTTTCAAAGAAGAGTCTCTTCATTTCAGCCCATGTTTGCACATTTTCACCAGTTGAATAA
>JANQAP020013861.1:0-11251 GCA_026874005.2 Erythroxylum coriaceum | reverse complement strand
TTTATGTATGAATGAGATAAAGAAGAAGATGACGAATCAAATGAGAAGAATTGATGCACTCAATATGGTAGTTGACTAATTATCAAAATGAGGTAGCCTCGGAAGAGGTAAATTTTGGAAAATGGGAAAATTATGTTTTGCTTTCAAGGGAAAACTTAGATCGATATATGTAGAATTAGACAAAGTTATCTCATGGAAGTTGTGGAAGTTGTAGATTATCTTTCTAGCTTTTCAACGCTATATAGTATGAAATATTTGGATATCGGAGTTGAGAGTTATGGTTATTATAAGTTTGTGATGTTGCATAGGATGGACTTTCGGGATAGCTGCATTGGTTTGAACTTTTAGCCCTTATAGAGGTAAAATTTGTTTCTGAGTCCTTATGGAAGTTATAGGTCTGGAAGTCCTCTTCAACATGGTCTTTGAATGACCTTAATCTGATACTTGTAGTGAAAGTTATGCAAGGTCTAATAGTGTATTTTGCTCTAATTAACTCATACACTTTCATTGATGAAAGTGTACCATTTGTACACAAACTCTGCAATCTCCCTTCCACCCCCCTTCGGCCACCCAATTTCTCCACCAACAGATTTCGAATGTGTGCAAGTGTCTTCATAAGAGGGTAATCTCTATTATGTGGCTGCCAATCCCATACTGAAGAGCCTTTAAGGTAGACTTCATAGATCCAACGTATTAAAGTGAGTCAGCTTTTATATGAATATTCCATAGGACTTTGGATAAAAGAGTCAAGTTCCAAGTCTTGAAAATTTTCAGCCCCAAACCCCCTTCTGCCTTGGGTGCACAGATATTTTCCCATGCTACTCTATAATGTTTGCCCCCTATACTAAGAGCCGACAAATTGATGTTATCCGCTCAAGGATGGTAGTTGGTATAGGGAATGCCTGTAACCAGAATCATAATAATCCTTGAATAATCGAATTCACCAGTTCAAGTCTTCCGGCATAAGTAAGGGACTTTCTTGACCAAGCATTTATATAATCTTCCATAGCTTCTATAAGAACTGAAAATTGAGCCACTGATACTTTAAAAGGAGCCAAAGGGACCCGTAAATATCTTATAGGGAACTTACCTGCTGGGAAATCATCTATTTGCATAATGTCTTCTTTTTCCCTTCCAAACACTCCTGCTAGGTATACATTAGACTTGGTGGGGTTAACTCATAACCCTGCAACTTCATTTAATTCCCTCAAAGCTTCTATAAGAACTTGGATAGAAATAAATTCCCCTTTTGAAAAGAGCATAAGGTCATCCGCAAAAGCAAAGTGAGTAATGCCATGTTTCTGACATTTTGGGTGGAAATGAAATCGAGACTGATTGGTCTTAACCTTCATCAAGTGAGAGTAGTATTCCAGGCAGAGGAGGAATAAGATTGGAGACATAGGAACTCCCTGCCGTAGACCTCTTCTTTCTTTAAACATCCCATACATCCTATGTAATGTCCTATTTATAGAGATAGAGAAGGAAGAGTTAGTGACACACTCCATGACCCACCCAACTCCTTCATCATAGATTCAAGAAAATCCTATGATACCGTATCATATTCTTTTGTTATATCCACTTTTATTATGCACCTTGGGGAGATTCGCTTCCTAGTATAGCCTCTCACAAGCTCTTGTGCTAGGAAAATATTATCAAGCATTCCCCTTCCTGGTATGAATGTAGTTTGTGCATGATCAATTAATTTGCCTACTACCAGGGCCATTCTCTCCGATAGGATTTATTTTATCACCTTGTACACCACATTCAAGCAAGCAATCGGTCTAAAGTCTGTAACTGTTGATATGGACTTGGTCTTTAGCAGGAGGGTGATGATGGTGTGGTTAACTTGTCTTAATAACCTCCCGGAGTTAAAGAATTCCTCTACAACCAATAGGACATCCGACCCTACAAGGTGTCATTGCTTTTTGAAAAATGCTGAGGTATATCCATCTGACCCTAAGGCTTTATCATTACCTGTATCAAACATTGCTCGTTTAATCTTCTCATCAAGAACAGGTGCCAATAGAACTTCATGAGTCTCCATCTCCAATTTAGGTCCACTGTTGATCACACTACTATCCAGATTGATTGTTTCTATGGTGGTGCCAAGCAATCCTTGATAGTAATTGACTATACATTCTGTCACTTCCCCTATGGATGTAGTTTTGGATCCATCTTCTTTTAATAGGTGGGAGATATGATTCTGCACACATTTCTTTCTAGCAATTGCATGAAAATACTTAGTGCTCTTATCACCATCCACTAAGTGAGTACATTTTGCTTTTTATTGAAAGAACCTTCTCTCAGCCTCCAGTAGAAACCCATCAACTTTTCTCTTATCATTTCAGGTTGTGGTAATCCGAACACTGCAGGGGGGCTTTATATGCCAACTGAAAACTTTCGGTAGCTGCTTGCACCTTTTCAGAAATATGCCCAAATGCTTGTTTATTCAGGACTTTCAGTGGCAACTTCAAATACTTCAATTTTTTGCAAAGCACATGTTGGGCTGAACCTACCACTACATACTCCCAATGATCAGCTATAATACTCCGAAAGTTAGGGTGGTCGAGCCACATATTAAAGAATTTGAATGGTTTTTGCCCTTTTGAATGCAAGTAATTGAAATTTACCACAATGGGGCAGTGATTCGAGTCAGGTAACATCTCTAGAAAACAAGCTAAACATTCACAATCCACCGAGCCCTAACCTTAATTAATCAAAACCTTATCCAATTTAGCCCAAAGTAGGTTTTTCTACCATATGAAAAACTCTCCTATATAAGGGGCATCTTCCAACCCGAGTGAATAACAAAAATCTACTAAATCTTTAAGAAGATAAGCAAATGGAGGTTGGCATCCCATTCTCTCTCTTGCAGTGCATACATAATTAAAATCTCTTAGGATCATCCAAGGAATGGAAATATCCAACCCTAGCTCCAACAAATGTTGCCATAGTTCCCTTCTTTTTGTAAAACTATAGAGTCCATAAACAAAAGAAACAAAAAAGCTTTTCTGTGTGACTAGGTAGTATACATTGCAATGGATGAATTGCTTCCCAATCACCAAGATATTACATTTGTAATACTGGGGGTTCCATGCTACACGCATTTTGCCATCTGCAATCCGATCAAAATTCTGAGTAAATTCTTAGCCTTTGAACCGATTCTGCATCATTATCCTTAAGCCATCTATAGTCAACTTTCTCTTTAGAAAACAAACTATTTTATAATATTACTGTCTAACCAGGTTAGCAGCTCGATTTTGTCCTGAGGCCTTATTTAAGCCTCAGACATTCTAGCAAAATAGACTCATTTGGTAAAAGTGGAGGTCCTCTGACCTCCTAATCTCTTAGTTGGAGCTCCTTTACGCTTATCGGTCCTAAATTGTTGGACTAAAGCACCACATTTCCTCTTGCTGGTCTTGTTTTATTGTTTAGCTTGGAAGATCTGTCAGTAGCTGAAGAGTGCTTCCTCGACACATTTGTACACCTTGAACAATTCCCAGCAGTTTGCCTCCCATTAGTATCTACATTCCCTACTTTGCGTCCTTGCTCTATCAGGCCCTTACCTGCAACTTTTTCCTTCTCGGGTTCTACAATGCCAGCATTAAAACCCTCTTCATGTATTATTATAAACGGCTGTACCCTATTAGTGTTACTACCTTGTCGCAGGGTAGGAATTCCTCTTTATACTGGTTTTCCCATCTGTGTTAAAATGCCCTTTCCATTATTTCCAGGCCTATGTGAAACTTTCTGCCATTCCCCTTCTCTTGTACTAACTTCTGTCCTGGTTGGTTTCACATGTTGACTTTTATTTCTAGGCACAGCAGCAACTTCAGTTTCAAGGTCCTCCTCCCTAGTTTTCCTATGTACTCCCTTCTGTCCAGTTGAATTTCCTGTCACCTGGTCATGAGCAGATTGTTCCTTTTCTCCTTGTTGTTTATTTACTGTCACTACAGCATCAGTCATCCCTCCCTCGTACACTGTATTTTCCTATTCAATCTGTGTCTGAGTTCCTATAGTTTTAGTGTCAATCTTCTCTTGCACTTACTTCTTCCTGCTCTTGGATTTGCAATCAAAAGGGGTATGACCAAATTTTTTACACGCATAACAATACCTAGGAAGTGTTTCATACATAACCTCCTAGGTAAATTTACTACCATTAGGCAGTTAGACATCAACGTTAAGGGGTGGTTGCTTGGCCACATTTACTTCCACTAGCATTCTCACATACCCTACCCGAGCCTTGATACTAGTTATACGATCGGTACAAATTGGTTTGCCTAGTCCGGATCCCAATTTTGATAGTCCCATCTCAATCCAAAGCTCCAAAGGCACATTAGGTAGTTGTATCTATATTGGCACATTCATAAACTCTTTATAATTAAAGCAGAAACCAGATGACAATTTTTTCAACAACAGGGTTTTCCCAAATAGAAGGTAAGGTCCATCGGCTAGTACCGAAGTTCTATGTTCTTCTGATTTGAATCGAAAAACAATCCAGTCCCTATCATGGGGTAACATTTTACATCGAACACCCCATTTATCCATCATCCCCTCTATAGCCTTCATGCCTAGAAATTTACCGGTGAAGCACCCAACCGGACAGTACCCCCATTTAGTTTCAACTGAAACTACATTTGAGGGCTTAATAGCTACCTCACCTCCACTTGTAAAACCTTCAACTCTAATCCATTATTGAGCTCTCTGTTGTTGCTGAAGAGGCTAGCAAAGGAAGGTTTTGGGAGTGTAGTGGAAGTGTTTGGCTGAAGAAGTGGTGTCCCTTGGGTTCTAGGTTCACCGTCTATACCCTGTTGCTTGTCTTAAATAAGTGAACCAGACCTTTTGTCAAACATCTGTTGAGCATGCCCATCCTCTTCCAAGCTTGCATCTGCCTCACTGGTGTCACCACCCTTCTCATCTGATTCATATGCCTCCTCATCCAATTTAGCATTCTCAATAGACTCATCAGAAGTGGATGCTACATAATCCCCTTTCTGATGAGTACTTCGATTAAGATTTAGAACTATCTTACCTGCATTCGCTGTTCTCAAGCTCCCATCGTGAGAAGTCCCAACCCGAGTGCCACCATCATCAAATTGCATTTTGTTACCAGTTGCATTGTTCACCCCAATATGGTCCCTAACTTTTGTTTGTAAGTTGCTATCCCAACTTTCCTGACAGTCGTCTCTCCTTTTTGCCGCCTTCGAAGGGGATTTGAGTCCTAAGACACATTCCACCGTTATGTCTCTACCCTTTTTTTTAGATTTATTTCGCTTTCCCATTTTTCAGGGTCGTAAGAAGTGAACCCAAATGTAACTCTAATCGAAGCCACCTATTTGTGCAATCGACCACTAAAACCCTAATTTTCTCCAGACTTCAGGTGAACCCATACTATACCCTAATCGTCATCAAAACCGACCAACTAGAAACTCAAATACGAGAATTACGTATCCTTACACCTCGACAAAAATCTCCGACCTTTCGAAGAAAAATTCCAACCCCAATATTAATCATATCACCCAAAAAATCCAACCCAGTAATCAGTATTGTAACAAGAACAATCAAAGGAGTAATCAAACACCGAAGAAAGAAATGAACTGACCAAAATGTATGCGAAACTTAGCGGAGATTATAGAGAAAATCGCCTAGGCTTAAGAGAGCAACTCAAAACGCACACTGAGTTAGTGATGGCGCATGGCCGTTCTTACTGATAGCTTTTTTTTTGGTAAAATGTAAATGTATTATACCAAAAATGAGAATGTACACAGTCCTATGGGGCATACCCTGACCTTAATAATCAAACATGTTCTCCTATAAAATACAAACAGAAATACAAAAATCAATAAAAGAAAGGTGGATCGGGGCTGGGCCCTGATAACCAATCCTTATCCATCTAAGGTCACAAAAAGAGAGCAATTACACCCACATCCCTATTACAACCCAAGAAAAAAGAGAAATTGCCCCAATACATCCAAAAAGACGCTATTTACGTAATTTTTCCATAAGCACGAAGACGTCATCTTCTACTAAGACAACAACCAAAGTGAGGCTAGGCATGCAAAGCATCCAGAAGTCAACTACTGCCATGAACAGTGTTTCCGGCAGTGAACGGTGATTCCGCCGGTGAACAGTATTTTTAGTAATGAATAGTGTCTGGCGAGGAACAGTGTCTAGTGATAAACAATGTCCGGCAGTGAACAGTAAGTCTTCAGCCATGAACAGTACTCAGTGAACAGTAACATAATCAAAACCAGTAACCTCATGCAAATAAGACGGTTCACAAGAAAAAGCTTCCTGTTGTGATTGCATTATCTGACATGAACAGTAATCGATAAACAGTAGCAGTATCTCCATGTACATAATTCATAAGCAACATCTCCAACAAAAGGAACGTGGCCACCTCAATCCCACAGACTCAAGCATTATCAGTCAAGGAACAGCTCCTCTCCGACCTTACGTGTCATCAAAGTAAAGAGTCAAAGTCCACCTAGCCTCTACTCATACCCGCAACACCAAAAGCATTAAAACCCATAGCTACTTCATAGCCCTTACACCCTTGATACAGCTAAAGAAACCCCTATTACATCCAAGATAATTTCAGTTTAGCATTTTTCCCATACATCAAAAAGAGATCAGGTCAGGAGGATACAATTTGTATAAGACCTTATAAACTAAAGTTTTGATCTTGACTATTACATCATAGCTCGTAAAAAAAGCAGAGTCTAACTGGATTGCATTTCTAATATTCCAAATTATATACACAGTGCAAATAACATCCAGTTTAACTGCTTTGCTTCTCAGACGCGCTCCTGTGTAACATCTCTGAATTCTTTTGATTGTACTTTGTAATGTGGTCATCAGCCAAGTCATACCTAACCAATCCCGAATACCTTGCCAAACATCTTTGGTAAACAGACAGTTAAAGTAAAGGAGCTCCACGGTTTCCCTATCAACCTTACATAAAGTACAAGTTTGATCAATATCTAAAAAGAGCAGCTTGTCTTTTATTGGGAGCCTATGATGAAGGCTTAGCCAAGCTATAAAGGAGAATTTAGGCGGGATGTACTGCTTTTAAATAAACAACATCCAAGGCTTAACCCTATGTCTCATCCGGATCAAGTCATAAATTTTCTGCGAAGAGAACAACCCATTTGTACAAAATTATTGAAGTCCACTTTCCACCTACTCACGGCCTCCCAGTTTGCTTGCCAAAATGTCACGAATCTATGCTAGTTTTTTCATAAGGCTAGAATCACGATTGTTAGGTGCCCAATCCCACACATCAACACCCTGTAAGTAAACCTCATGGATCCACCTAACCTAAAGAGAATCTGCTTTAGAATGGATATTCCAAAATATCTTTGAGAGGAGAGCCAAATTCTGCCATTTACCATTTTTTAAACCCAAACCTCCCTCCTCTTTCGGGACACAAATGGTATCCCAAGCCACTCAGAAATGTTTACCTCCCTACAAGAACAGCCTACACATAGAATTTATCCTTTCCAATATAGTGGTAGGAATAGCAAATGCCTGAAACCAGAAGGAGAGAACTCCTTGAATAACAAAGTTAATTAATTCAATGCATCCCACATAAGACAAAGTCTTCCAATTCCAATAATTAATGAAAGCCTCCACTGATTCAAGAAGGACAGAAAATTGTGCCACAGAGATCTTCATGGGTGCTAGAGGTATCCTTAAGTAACAAATGGGGAACTCCCCTAAAGGAAACTCCACCATCTGGAGAATATGTTCTCATTCCCAACCTCCCACACCTACTAGATTTATATCAGAATTGGAGGGATTTACTCTCAAACCTGTAACTTGACCCAGTTCAGCCAAAGTAACCATAAGGAGGTGTATGGAATGATAATCCCCACAGGAAAATAACATCAGGTCATCTGCTAAAGCAAGATGACTAATGCCAGGCCACTGACATTTGAGATGGAAGTTAAAGGGGGAAGAAGCAATTTTCACCTTGACCAGTCGAGAGAAGTATTCCAGACAGAATAGAAATAAGATAGGAGACATAGGGTCCCCTTGACGTAATCCCCTTTTCCCTTTGAACATACCATGAAGAGACCCGTTAATCGAAATAGAGAAGGAAACATACTCCATGATCTAACCTATAAAGAGATTAGGAAAACCCAGCCCTTTCAACATCTCCTTAAGGAAAACCCACTCAACAGTGTCATAAGCTTTAGCAAGGTCCACTTTGAGCATACATTTAGGTGAAATACGTTTTCTAGTATAGCCCCTCACCAATTCTTATGCCAAAAAGATATTATCTGGCAAATATCGACCAGGAATAAAGGCTGCTTGAGTTGTATCAACCACTTTGCCCACCACTGCATTCACTCGGCAAGACAAAATTTTTGAAATCACTTTATAAACCATATTCATACAGGCAATGGGCCGAAAATCTGAAACTTTCTTATCTCCACTCTTTTTCGGAATTAATCAAAGAATGGTATGGTTTAATTGCTTTAATAAGCTACCCGAATCAAAGAACTTCCTCACTGTTGCACAAAGATCATGTCCAACTACTGCTCACTATGATTTAAAAAAAGCGGAAGAGTAGCCATCAGGTTCAGGCGCTTTATCATTACCGATATCCCATAATACATTTTTTATCTCCTCATCTCGAATATGTGCCAATAAACCTTCTTGTGCTTCAGTATTAAGGTAAGGTCCCCCACTGACCACAGATGGATCTATGCAGTGAACAGTGGAAGAAGAGCCTAACAACTCTTTATAAAATCGAAGAAGTTCGTTTGTTACTTCCTCTAAAGAGTGAGTCCGAGACCCATCCTCTTTAAGAAGATGAGTTATTGCATTTTCCATCCCTCTTTTCTGAATCAATGAATGTAAATATTTCGTACTCCTATCAGCTTCAAAGATATGATTACATTTCACTTTTTGTTGAAATTTTTTTTCACAGCATCCAACAAGAATTCAGCTTTCTTTCTCTTCTCAACTACTGTTTAGAGCAGGCCATCATCCTCGGGTCTGCTCAAGGAGAGATTATATACACGTTGAAATTCATCCGTCGCCCTTTTAGCCTTAGCAGAAATATGTTCATATTCTTCAGCATTAAGTAATTTTAGTGGATGTTTGAGAGCCTTCAATTTCTGACAAAGATTATACTATTTTGTTCCCTCCACTTACATCTCCCAGCAATTGTAAAGAATATCCCGAAACATGAGGTGGTGGAGCCACAAGTTAAAGAATTTAAATGGTTTTCTGCCCTGCATTGCCAGCTTGTTACAAACCGCCACAAAAGGGAAATGGTTAGAATTAGGTAACATATTGAGAAAATTGGCTGAACATCCTAGTCTTGCAGAGCTCCAAGCAGAGTTTAGAAGCACTTGGTCCATTTTTGCCCAAAGATGGTTTTTATGCTATATATAAAATTCCCCTGTTGAGTGAGCATCATCCAGTCTAAGGGACATTCAGAAATTTAATAGATCCTTCAATAAATAAGTAGAAGGCAGATTGCACCCCAGTCTTTCCCTAGCTACACTGACACAGTTGAAATCACCTAAAATACTCCAAGGCATAGTAATATTCGACCCAATACCTATTAGTCTATGCCATAATTCTCTGCGTTTAGAAACACTGTACAGACCATAGACAAAGGAAAGAGTGTATGATATCTGAGTTGTATGGCATTGTACTTGATAATGTATAAACTGCTCTGCAATGGTTTCCACTTGACAGTGAATAAAATGCGGGTTCCATACTACCACTATTCGCCCATCAGCTATATGATCAAAATTATAAGTAAAGTTCTAGCTATGAAACCTATTTCCCATCATCAACAGCAAATTCCCCAATGAAAGTTTTGTTTCTAAAAAAAGGCAATTTTACACTTGTGTTGGTTAATAAGCTTACCAACACGAACTTGTCTTGAGGCCTTATTAAGGCCTCGGACATTCCAGTAGAAAATATTCACGATTCATGAGAGGAGGCCTGACCTCCTCTTACTTTTTTAGTTTTTGTTGCAGCCTCATTACCTCTCTCTTTCTCTTATCTAATGATCCCTCCTTTGTCATCTTTAGCAGACTTGGGATTCACCGGAGCATTTACCTCAAAGGGAACCATACTAGTACTAGGGGTAGATCTACCATCTGGTACTTTAGGACCATCTGGTACAATTTTAATAGAAACTGAAACGCCTTTCCCCTTTTGACCAACCTTACTCAGGGTGGTCTGCTTTTCATCTCCATCTACATGACCCATTAGTTGCTGCCTAGGGGAGCTCTTTAGTATTAATTTTTCCTTTCGTAGCGAAGGAACTTTTCCTCTATTCCCGGGTTTGGTAGGAATTTACTGCCATTGCTCATCTCCTACAGTTGACTAGGTCCTCAGTTTCAAAACCTTGGGGTGTGTGTTATTAGGTTGAATAGAATCCTTAATATCCAACCCTTCCTCCCTTGGTCTACTATGTAAACTCTCCTGTCCCACTCCAGTGTCCAACTCCGAAACCTGAACTGACTAATTCTGCACTATCTTTGTACTCTCTTGGGCTGAAACTTGTGTGTTAGCAATCCCATTTTCATCACCCGTAGTGTGTACAGATCCCTTCTTATTACCTTCCTCACTTATATCCTTCGGATTAGTCTCCGAGCCCCACCCTTGGACTTGCAAGCAAAAGGAGTGTGTCCAAATTGTTTACAATAATAGCAGTAGCGGGGAAAAGATTCATAAATGAACAATTGAATATACCCAGTGTGCCTTGGCATAGTAACTTCAAAGCTCATGACTGGCTTCCGGGACATATACACCTCAACCAAAAGTTTTGCCAAACCAATTCTGGTTTTAACTCCCATGACTTTATCAGTACAAATAGGTTTACCCACCCGAGACCCAAGCTTTGATAGACCTTTCTCATTCCACAATCCCAAAGGAACATTTGGATATCGAATCTATATAGGAACTGCCATAAACTCATGATAGTTGAATGCAAAACCTGAAGCAAGTTTTTTCAACAGTAAAGTTTTCCAAAACAAGAGATAGGGGCCACTGGCCAAGATAGAAGTTCAATCCTCCCCTGTCAGAAATTGAAACACTAACCATCCCTTACCATGAGGTAGAATTTTGCACTTCACTCCCCACTTGGTAATCAGACTCTCTACAGCTTTCATCCCCAGGAATCACCCTGTAAAACATCCAACTAAACAGTACCCCCAATCTTCCTCAATTGGATTGAAATTTGTATCATCCATGGCCACTTTGTCTACTTTGTCTTAGA
>JANQAP020013813.1:0-11253 GCA_026874005.2 Erythroxylum coriaceum | reverse complement strand
GATCAATGAAATGAGGAAGAGTTTGATTTTAAAAATATTGTGGTTTACAATTAATGTTTTATTATTCAAATTAATATGATGCCATGTGGAGTGACTGTAGTGATCACACGTAGCGCTCCCTTATCACAGGATATGTACCGGAATGACCTGCGGGCATCCTGGTACGTACCCTACGGTAAGGGGGTGTTACATAGATCGGATTAATGAGAGTTAGACGATTTAATAGAACTCGTAACTAATCATATCGGTAATTATGCAGAGAGAGATCTTGTGTGAGAATCGATAGTTTATTAGAGTGCTTTAGATCTATTTAGGGTTATGAGTCTTTTTTTAATTGAGAGATTACAAATTTCATAATCCAATTAGGGTTTAATGGTTATAATTCAAGAGAGAGTAATCAGCCCTGGGATTGTCTAGAACTGACTCCCCATCACATAATTAGCTAAGTTAGCATTAATGATAGGTAAAATCCTCTTTCTCATAACTTGGTAAATTCTTTTGTTGATTTCCATTGTGCTTGCTTATTGCTTGATTGTTAATTCCTTCGTGTTTAACTTCTGATTTAATTGTTTGAATCCAATTCTCGTATTTACTTTCCGAAGCATTGTTTATTTTTATTCTCATATCTTTTTAGCCTTAGATATTTTTAGGATTTAGGATCAAGAAAGATATGTCAGACTTGGCCCTTACTGAGGTAGTGGCTAGAAATAAAAAAGTCTGGCGTGATCAGATAAGTGTAAAGGATAACCTTTAACATTCACCAAAATAGTTGAGTAAGTTATTAAGAGAGGTCTACTTTACCGCTCGCGCTACGTAGGTATTGCGTAGGAGACCAATAACCCTATGTCCTTTCTGTCTTTTTTAGTGGTAAGGCTTGGATAAGAATTTTGGGCCTACAACTTGGCTTTCAGGACAGGTGTATGGGGAAAGATCTTGAAAAGGACGTCTAAAACGATAGGATTGTCATACCCTCAGGGTTTCTGAGCAAGGACTCCCGGACTTGATAGCTTATCAGGTACTAGCAGATCTGGACACCATATCAGGTATATCTTTTGTTTATTTTTTTAGTTTTCAGGTACTAGCAGATCTGGACATCATATCAGGTCTATCCTTTGATTATTTATTTTTGTGTATTTATTGTGCTGTTATTTTCATAATCTTTTAGCGCGCAAGTTTTACCTATTTACTCTTTATCCTGCATCACTCCTTTATTATCACATCTACATTATGGGTCTACCAAAAACAACCTCTCTACTGTGTAAGGGTAAGGCTACATACTATCAGACCTCCCCAGACCCCGCTTTATTGCAGGACTTCAAACTGGGTATGATGATGATGATGATTATGATAGATTATTCTCCCTCCTTGTGGGATTGACACCTTTAATATTATGCTATGAACCTTGCGCTTGTAGAATATTGAGGGTTTATAAGATTAAAACTTACCCTGTTTAAGTTTTTGGTGTTGTTGCTCGAGAGGTGTAGAATTCGTATAATTCTGGTAGTCTAAGGCATTTCACTATTTTTTGGATTGTGATACCCAATCACAAGAAGGAAAAAAAGTGTAGGAAGTTTGGGCAAAAGTTAAAAACACATTGATTTGGACATCACAAGGCAACGATGAAGAATCCAGAAAATTAGATATCAAGAAGAGATTAAAAAAATGATCATGGAGGATATATACTATAAGGAGAAAAGGACTCTTGCGGATTTCAATGAGCCCCAATTTAGTTGGAGAAATCACCATCCTCCTATGAACACGTACACTTTGGGGTGGCAGAACCACCCAAATTTCTATTGGTCTAACAATGTAAGTACTCACATGGGACATCAAAACTTATTGGGATTTTAGCAAAATGAGTCTAGTTCATGGGATTCAAAATTGGACAAAACCATGGATATGCTAACAGATATAGAAGAGACCTAGAAAAGACTGGAAGAGCAATTTGATCAAGTAATAGAAAATTATACCTCTTTTATTCATAACCTGAAGATTCAAATGAGACAACTTTCTCATGATTTTTGTCAGAGAAGTGCGGAAAACTCTCTGAGCAATATGGAATTACATTAATGAGAGCAATATAAGGCTATCATACTTAGAAATGGGGAAGAGCAAGAAAAACTAGTAGGAAATCAAGCTGAACCCCATCTTGTATAGGACTAAAAGATGAAGAAAGAGGATGAAGAAAAGAATGAAAACCCTGCTTATTATTCCCTAGATCTTGGTATACCATGCTTGAACATAAAAAAAACTTAGGTAGATGTCCATTAAGAGAACCTCATCATTCGAATTAGTGATGACCAAGTGATATTCACTAATTGATGTGTAGAATCCGGAGGAGGGCGACTCATTCAGAAAAAATTGATGTGCTAGAATCTTTGAAGTAACGAGAGGATGAAGAACAGTTGACAATGGAAATCAAGTTTAAAGAAGCTATGGAAGTCTCTCTTCAAGAAGCTAAAGAAGAAGAGGAGATAAGGAAGGAAGAATCAAAAAGAGAACAACTTACCCTTTTACCGGGCAAACTGCTAGATTCTATGGAAGATTCAAGGAGTTTTGTTATTCCCTGTTTTGTTAACAGTTCGCTCGAAAAAAGGACATTATTGAGCTTAATTGGTTTTCATAATTTTATCAATATTGTCCTTCTGATCATTTTCTAATTTGTAGCTTACTTACAAGCTACAAAACTGATGTTGAACGAAAAGAGTGGAAACAAACCGCTCATAATTGATCCCAACTGAGCTTCTAATAATGCAAGGTCAAGCTAATGACCATAAATGAGCATATTTAGTAGTTAGATTTAAATTGTTGTGTTTAGTTAGATTTGTTTTGAAATTTAAATAAAATTTTAATGATTTGAAATGATCTGGGATTACTAATTCTCTTACTCTCTTTAAGCAATTCCAAGATAAGACAACAATTTCGAGCGTCAAGTGGATTTGGTCTCAATACCTCACCATCATCACCTCCGTTACCATAAGGTTTTGTTTCTACCTTTTTCTTTTAAATTTAGTCTTTATTTTGGTTTATTTTATTTTATGGTATTTCCTTCCATGTGTTTTTGTTTGTTTCCTTCTCAGAATGAAGACAATGTGTTGTTCAAGTATTGGGGGTTGTGTGCTTTGCCTTGAGTGTGAATTTTGCATATTGTTATGTTAGTATGTTTAGGTTATATATTGTGAATTGTGTGAATGTATCGATGGCTTAGATGGAACGAAATTGATTTAATTTTGAACATAATCTATTAGGTTGTGAAGAGTCATTAGCTCGCAAAATTAGTGATCTGGGTTCTTTGGCTAAAACATACAAGTTAATTAGAATTCAGTGTTAGTTTATCACCCTATAACTTGTCACATTTATTCATAATTTTAGGTATTTTGACTAAGTAGCTTTGCTAGTATTCTTTTCATGAAAACGAGTAACTAAAACAACAAGGTAGGCATTAACTAAAAAAAGCGTCCATAGCCAGTTGAGAACGTGATGTAGTCGAGTAATCGGATCGACATGCATCACAAATGTGTGCCTTTGCGTCAAAAGGTTATAATGACATTCCAACCAAGCAACTAACTAAAAACATGAATTAGTCGAGTAATCGGAACGACATTCATCACCAATCTTTGCCTCCATGTAAAAAGACTAGGTCCATATCCACAAAAAGTAACACAAGCCTTTCATCATTGGCCTTTTAAAAACAAAGTCAAAGAGAATAAGTGCAATAGTTTAAACATTATAAGAAAAAAAGGCCTATCATCCCCAATTATTCTAAACACTACAATGGAAGCATCATTGTGTTATATAATCCTTAAATAGTTAAAGTATCATTAGTTGGAATTAAAGAACAACTCATTCATCTTTAAGCTCAAATAAAGAATAGCACAATAAGGTTCTTTCTAACCTTTGTATATGCTTTAAGTTTTTTTCCTCTGTGAAGATACACACCACTATCTTTTGCTTGTGTAATCTCTAAAAAAACATGTAAATTTGGGATTTTAAGGTGTTTTTATGATACACAGTCACTCATATGACCGTGTATATTTCAAAAACCTTAAGTTTGCAATATAAAAGGCAATTATGAAGAGGAGACAAAATAAAAGCATTTGGAGTTGGAATTAAGCACAAAAATTAAAGTTGGAGACTCAATTATGAACCTAGGATAACAAAAATATGAAGATTACTTCATAGATTTGATAAAGAGAACATTTGATCAAAGTTTCAAGGGGATTGCATCTATATATAGATCATAAGTTTAACTAACATGCTCTTTGCATCCATTACTTGGCTAGAACTAATGCTATAGTGTTGTAGGAATCACAAGAAGAAAGATATAGACTAGGTAGTTGGAAAATTGGCACTGAGCAATGTGATTTACAACATATAGATGGAAATGAATAAAATAATTTTCTCAAGGAGTCAAGAGATGTTCAATGCCCAAGTCTAACTACTATCAATTCCATAACAAAGCAATTAATTACACATCAGATGCAGTTAGAATATAGTTCAGATACCATTCAAAAATGGAGAATACCCTAACCCTAAATAACCAACAAGAATGCTAAGATTGAAGGCGCTTGAGGTAGTCAAGGTGATACAATCTATGGAATAGATACGACAATCCATTCAGCAATGTTAACGAAGAGATTACTAGATAAGTTGAATATGAAAGATAAGCATGCTTACAAGTGGGAAAAGATCACTTACTATAGCAGGAAGCAGTTGTGTTTCAGTTCCATTCTTTTGGATCAATCCCCAGGCACAAAAAACAAAATGTCAACCTAAACAAACAAGCATCAACTCTTCAATAAAAGAACATGCAATACTAGATTCAACAGTTGTAGAGTGATAAGAAGAGGGAGTGAATCACCAAGTGAAATAGGAGCATTCAAGATGAATATAAAAAAGTGGGTAAAGGTCACTTAAAGAAGCGAAAGGCAAAGATACTTAGATTCAATCCCTCTGCAATTAATCCAAAGGCATGAGAAGTAAGGCATCAACCCAAATAAGGAAAAAAAAATAGATCTGTTCAGAGGAAGAATATCCAGATCTAGATTCATCAGCAATAATGTACGCGTAGGCAAAGAACAAGAAGCACGAGTTGACTATGTTTGGACAACCTAGCAATTAAGATTGTACTATGTTAAAACATAGGCTAAATGTTCCTTGCAATATGTTTGAACATAGACTCTTTTGTAGGGACAAATTTTTAGCCATAAATCAATGAATTAATTACTTTACTTTTTTCAAAATAGAAAAGCTTAAATAGGTTCTCCAACTTTAATCAAAGATACAAAATTTTCCAAACTAATATTTCAAGTTTATTTACTTTCTGAACTAGCAAATTATACACAATTTATTAAGTTTATATTTTACAATCGTAAGTAAAATTTTATGCTTCAAATATTTGATTATGATGATGATGATATGTTATTATAATTTAAAATTTATTGTAATTGATTATTACTCACATATTATATATTTTGTATTTTACAAGTAAATTTGACATAAGCTAAAAAATATAATTTGAAGTGCAATTTAGTTGTTCAAGTGTTATGTCTGAGTGAAAGATAGAACCCATTTTTCTAGCACGTGTACTAGTTCTATGTCATATATAGGCTAAAATTTTACAAATTATGTGTTTTTTATTAAAAATTTGATTCAAACTAAATTATTTATTTTTAATTAAGAAGAATTTTACAACGGTAAGGTTTAACTCGATACTATGTTAAATAACCTTTAATACAAGCAAGACTTTTAATTAAGTTACTGGATTATTTGGGAAAGAAAATGTTCTATAAGTAAAATTTCACCTTTAATTAAAGTTGGAGGACTTGTTTACATTTTTATAAACAATATTTTTATTCATTTATTATTTTTAATGAATTACGCATTTAAAAGATAGTGTCCGAATCACACTTTATGTTAAGCTAAAATTTGGAATTAAATGGTGAAGTTTGATTACTTTATATCCAAATTAGAAAACCTATTTAGGCTTCTTTTTCTTTACAACGTATGAGAACTACTTTTCTTGAAAATATTAAATAATAAAATATGAAGCCAATTGGTTCATATAAAAAGCATGCATGTTAAGTTTCCTTTTCTTTTAAAATGATTCCTCGCTAAATTTAATTTATAAGAACATGTGGTGAACATCCGTAGTCTTGATTCAGGTTTATGGGTAACTAAAAGAAAATTGGTGCGGAAAAGAGAATTTAAAAGTCCGCAAAAGAGTTATATATGTTTCTCTGATATTATGAGATTGGTCTTTGATGCCTCTGATTTTGCTCGAACAATTGGCCGACGAACGTGGTAGGTTCCGATCATTCATTTTCCACGCTCGGACTCTAGTGCTCGTTTTATGGATCTTCTCGAATATCATAGATGTTTGTCTGATTTTGCATGTTTTGATCCTCGAACCCATTCTTGGTTGTATGTTATCCTTCGAATTCGTTTGTTGGGTGTAAATTAATTACGTCTTTTTCAACTGGGTGTGCGTTCAATGCATTGCTTATTAGATGTTTTTTATGTGGGATTGGTTTGTTGCTTTTGATGCATGAACTGATGGTGCTTCTGATAGTGAGGGGAAACGTGAATCTTTTTGTCTATTCAGTTCGGAGTAATAGTGAATCATGTGACGTTCTTTTGATGGCTATTCTTGTGTTTCTTATCAGTAGATTATCTAATGAGTTATCTTTCAGTTATGAATTTTAAAGGTTATCTTTCTGCTTGATTTCAAGTGTGGAATTAGTGATTGCATTGACAATTGATAGATTGATAACCAACGAATTTTGATGATTCTATTAAATGATTAAATCTCTTTTGCAGCTTAATATGGCATCAATGGTTGCTAAAGCTAGTAGTAGTTGTTGTAGCCGTCAATTATCACCATTGCTATCAGCACAAGAAAAAGGGAGTAGGAATAAGAGAAAATTTCGTGCTGATCCACCTTTGGGTGAACCAAATAAGGTTATACATTCTCCTCAGGCTGAGTGCCCAGGTTACGAGTTCTCTGCTGTGAAATTTGAAAGCAACATGAGTCATGGTCTATATCCGATGCGTGTGACTTGTGTGGTGTAACTGGGGTTAATCAAGGCCATTCTGACATATTGAAACTTGACCTTGGATTATCTAGTGTAGTTGGTTCATCTGAGGTTGGACCAAGCCAATCAAGGGAGGAACTTGAGTCTGATGAATCTCATGTCATTGACTGGAGTGATCTTATAGAGTCCCAGCTAGAAGAACTTGTGTTAAGCAATTTGGATGCTATTTTTAAGAGTGCAATAAAAAAAATAGTTGCTTGTGGTTACACCGAAGAAATGGCTATGAAGGCCATTTTGAGGTCTGGCCTTTGTTATGGTTGCAAGGATAGTGTTTCAAATATAGTGGATAATACTTTAGCATTTCTTAGAAATGGTCAAGAAATTGACTCTTCTTGGGAGCACTACTTTGAGGATTTGCAGCAGCTGGAGACGTATATATTGGCTGAATCAGTTTGTGTACTCCAAGAAGTTAGACCTCTCTTTAGCACTGGGGATGCAATGTGGTGCTTATTGATTTGTGACATGAATGTTTCTCGTGCCTGCACATCCTTTAGTGGTTTTGTTCCTGTTGGAGCTTCAAATGTGACTTCCTCCACTTCCAGCCAACCCCAGTTGAAACTAGAAGCCAAATGTTCTGAGTTAAATTTGCCAGATCCTTGCAAACCAATAAGTTCTCTATCTCATTCCTGTAGTTCTCAGTCAGAAGCACCAACCCTAACTGGAGTTGCCGACATAACAATGCAAAGAACTCGTCTGTTCCCAGTGCAGAAGGAGGGATCAAATTCTACATTTGATCTGGTGGATAAATCCTTCAACATTTTTGAGACTTCTCACTCTCCTGTATTTGAAGAAAGGTTCACAGTCAGTAAAAAGGTCCATTCTGGTAGTACCAAGAGAGAATACATGCTTCGGCACAAGTCACTTCAGAGTTATCGGACATCTGGGTCTAAAGGCTCAAGAATGGGGAAGTCGAGTGGTCTGGGAAGTTTAATCTTAGATAAGAAGCTGAAATCTGTTCCGGATTCTGCTCTTAATATAAAGAATGCTGCAATAAGATTAAACAAGGCAATGGGAGTAGATGCACCACAGGATAATGTGAACCACAATTTTTCAAGCCTCTTCTTCAACATTTGTTAATTTTGAAACTTCAAGTGTAGTTTCTTCCTTGCCAGAGAGGGATTGCCCATCCTCTCCGAGCCCAGTTAATCCCTTTCATGCATTAGATGCAATCAACAACCCTCCTGGATTATCAGCCGCCAATACTGAGGTTTCTCTTTTTCTTTATACGAAAAACAGCTCCTCTACATTTCCTGTCAATATTTATGGTGAAGCTCATAATTGCAATCGTAATGGGATCACATATAATAATCCTCTGATGCGATGGGTGCCCCATGAAGAAAAAGATGAAATGATTAAGAAGTTGCTTTCAAGAATACGGGAACTACAAAATCAACTGAAAGAATGGACAGAATGGGCAAATCAGAAAGTTTTGCAGGCTGCTCGAAGGCTGGGTAAAGATAAGGCCGAACTTAAGTCTTTGAGACAAGAAAAAGAAGTTGAACGATTGAAGAAAGAGAAACAGATGCTAGAGGAGAACACAATGAAGAAACTGAATGAGATGGAAAATGCTCTGTGCAAGGCTAGTGGACAGTTAGAGAAGGCAAATTCTGCTGTCCGGAGACTTGAGGTGGAAAATGCTGCACTGAGGCAAGAGATGGAGGCTGCTAAATTATGTGCTGCTGAGTCTGCAGCAAGCTGTCAGGAAGCTTTTATGAGGGAGAAGAAGACACTGATGAAGTTCAAATCATGGGAGAAGCAGAAAAGCCTGCTCAAAGAAGAGTTTGTGACTGAAAAAGGCAAGGTTGGAAAATTTATTGACTTAGAGCAAGCTAAGCAAGTGCAGGAACAACATGAGGTATACATCCAAACTTCTTGACTATTTCCTTCTTTTGCATTTAATACGAGGTTACCTGTAGGATATTTTATGATACCTGTGTCTAAGTTGAATGTTAAACATGGTTTGCATAGCACTGTGATGCATAAAAGTGGTCAATGCAGTGATATGGCGGTGATAAATATCTAAACTTTGACATCTAACCTGTTTCATATTAACTTGGATTTTTTAATTTGTTTGATAGATATTTTGGGCAATGCTTTATGAGAGAAGTCATATAGATATATCAGTGTGCTATGTCCAGTTACTTGATAACAGGAGTTTTGAGGGACAACCAGAAACCATTTATGGTAGCTCCACTTAAATGTGCATGCTGTTAATGTGCCATTGACTTCTTAGAACACATGAGATTGGGCAACTTATATCTAAGTCCGTTCTCATTGGAGCCGGAAAAAATTCTGCAGGCTAGATGGAGACAGGAAGAGATGGAAAAAGATGAACTACTTATGCAGGCCATTTCGATCAGGAAAGAAAAAGAGCATATTGAGGGGTCAGCTAAATCCAAGGAGGATACGATGAAATCAAAGGCAGAAACGAATTTACAAAACTACAAAGTTGACATTAAGATGCTTGAAAAAGAGAGATCTCAATTGAGACTGAAGACTGATTCTTCAAAAATTGCAGCACTTAGGAGGGGAATTGCCGGAAGCTATGCTAACCGAGTTGCAGATAGAAAGACTTGTCCTGCTCAGAAGGAGTACCGCATGCCTTCCATGACAGAGGTAGTCACAGGTTTTCATGACTACTCTGAGATGGGAGGTTTTAAACGAGAAAGGGAGTGCGTGATGTGCCTTTCCGAAGAGATGTCTGTGGTTATCCTCCCATGTGCTCATCTGGTGGTTTGCACAACATGCAGTAAGCTGCATGAAAAACAGGGTATGAAGGACTGTCCATCTCGCCGGAGTCCTATCCAGCAACGTATACCAGTGCGCTATGTTTGCTCTTAATTCTGGGGAGGGGTTGAGTTTTGAAGTAATAATCGCTGACTCTTTTTGAGTTGAATAACCCATCTCTATCACAATTCAAGGGTTTTAAGACAATCACATAGCCTTGCAGCGCACTTAATACCACATTGTGCTTTTGCCTTCCCTTGCATTTACCTCACATACTATGAAAGCTTGAAAATCTGCGGCCACACAAGAAACAAGTCTTATTTTTCCCAAGGAAATCAGCATGGGAAAGCTCATCTTACTGAATTGAGCAAAACGTAACTAGCACACTTCTTTGGCATCCTTCTTCAAGTCTTCTCTTTTTCTTTGGTTTGTTTTGGGCAGTCCTGACATAAGTGGTAAGAAGAAATGGGTATCTTTTTTATTAGCTAAAGTGCATATCGACGAGAATTTTGAATTAGACAGAAGACTCAAAATGGTAAAGAGGATATACCACTTGAATAATTATTGAACTCCAATCCAACGCTTCTTAAAATCTCTGGTTCTTACATATCTGAAACTTTCTTGTAAGAATTAACGTTTCAATAAAAGGTGGGAAACAAAAAACATGAAACCCTAGTAATTGCCACTTTAAAAGTGCACTCAAAGACATGTAATGGACTTCAAACAATGGATAATGGCCTATTAGGCATATGGTCAATGAACCACAGTACTTGCCTTGTGACTGCTGTACCCCTTTCCCCTGTGCAACAACACTGTCACGTCTTCTCCTTCAGTAGCCTTAATTTCAGCTAATAAATGTGATGGTATTAAAATTCATTTGAAATAGATGATAGAATTCATAATAGAAGAGGAGCCTGTATGGAGTTCTGAGACGTAAATTAGATACAAAAACTTTTGTTTAATATTGCAAATTCAAACCTGATGCTTAAGAAGAAGTTATTGATATTATAACAAATAATGATATTTTAGTATGAAGATTTGTTTAGAATTACTTTAATTGTTGATATCTTAAAAAACTTAGATCTAATAAAAGTTATTATTTTATCTCGTATTCTATTTTAATATGTGTTTATTTGTGATTTTGTTGAAATGAGATTGAATCCTATGATTGTTTTGGGATGGAACCAAAATTGAGACCAAAATGGTATCACAGCTATGACAATTTAGTGTCCTATTTGTGAAGATGTTTATCAACAGATTCAAGATAAGCAACATCGAATAACCTTCAACAAAAAAAGTATTCAAGAACTAAAGAGAGTGTATTCACAATTGAGACTTTCTAATTGTGTTTCATTAGATATCTTCTTAGATTTTAAAACCTCAATTAGGGAATATGAGCTTGAAAATTATTATTTCTCAAAAGACGATAAAA
>JANQAP020013756.1:0-11255 GCA_026874005.2 Erythroxylum coriaceum | reverse complement strand
TATGAATCTCATAATTATAATCTCATTATAATTTCATTTGTAATGTACAATTATTCTATGGACTTTATCATATACATCTAAACATGTACAAGATAAATAATGTCTTTAAATAATTTTTCACTAAACTACAATCAAAGTGATTGGTTGTAGGGTATAAACCAACAATCTCTCACTTGCTCTAAGCCAATCATTTAAGTATCTCATACCATATCACCATATGACGATTATTCTACTACTGGTTTAATGAGAGAATTTTATAAAATTCTCTATAGTGAGCACTTGCTTAAGTCTTACAACTCCCATCTTAATTATCATTATAATTAAGAAAATTTGCCTAAACACGTTCTTGGATCTTTGATGAGACATTAGCTCCTTATACATACCCAATCACTCTAATGTTCTACAGTACATTACTGTCTTGAACAATGCAAAGAAATTCTTTCAAATTCACTTGATGATCCAATTAATCATTTCCACTAAATAAAAAATGTATTATGGTTGAATTAATAACCATTGTTACCTTGGAACGTTTCTAATCCTAAATAATATTGTTCTGAGTAAATAAACCTTAATTAGGATTTACTTCTAAAATTATATCCTTATCATCTTGAAATTAAATATCAACTTATGCATAGAGTAATGAATATCTTTAATTAATACTTTATAGTTAAAGTATTAATTAAGAAATACTTCACAAGTATCGGATATCTTAAATGCTAAACACTTTATACCCCCAAATAAAGTTGTCAACCTACTTGTTTAAGCTTATATAACAAATAATGCGTTAAGGGAAGGCATATTTTACCAATGTTTGAAGAAAATGGGGATATGATTCTGATTTGTATCTTATAATTAATACACTATGTATTGTATAGGCCTAATATTTATACTAAAATTTATAGATGGAATATTATTCACATGATTTAGTCAAACTTTCACCATTTTATAAAATTGTTGCAGAGTAAAAATTGTTACAAATTAATTTTCATAAATAATTCTAAATTTTTGAGGCTTACAAATATTTTTAAGCCTTCAACTTTCCCTATCATGGTGAGACACTAATGTAAAATTATATGAGTTAATTTATTATGGTGGGTTTGTCTAGTATAGAGATATAGGGATAACTTTTGATTATACATATTTTTTTACGGTAAATCGAGAAATTTTATTAATTCAAATCATCTCGAATGACATCCACAATACAATCAGGAATCATGTCCCAGTGTTGGAAACTAGCATGAGACAAAGCATGCTTTGCAAGAACGTGAGCAGCTTCGTTGGCTTGTCTCCTGACCCACGCTAATGAACAAGAATTAGCTTGCTGCAACAAATCTTTAATGTGAGCTATAACCAAAGCCCAATCAGAATATGCACTACAACAATGGAGGACAGCATTAACTAAATTAGCACAATCAGACTCAATATCAACACGAACTAGAGCCATCCCCTTCAGCCAAGAAAGAACCTCCAATAAACCCACCGCCTCTGCCAAGTGAGGAGCCACTAAACCCGACTTATAACCTGAAACTGCAGTCAAGAAATGACCAAACTCATCTCTCACCACTGCAGCAAATGAAACAGCAACAGCTTCACCATGAACAGCGGCATCATAATTGCACTTAAGCCTACCCTCGACCGGCGGTAACCATTTAACACCTGCACTGCTACTCCCTGCCGATTGTAACCAGACTGCCATCTTTTCCTGCGCATCAGGCCATTGGCGATAAAAAACATTAGCAGCAGTAACAACACCATATGGTGTTGAAATGGACCCAGTCCAGTAGCATACATTGTGATCATTCCATAGAAAATACATGAGAGTAGCCATGGCTCCAAACCGTTCCTGAGAGAGAGAAGTGACTTGGGAAACTAGAAAATCCAAAGGACCCAGCAAGGTGTCGTGACCGAAATTAAATCCATTCATAACCCAACAGAGTCTTGGCTTATCACAATGAAATAAGCAATGCATAACAGACTCCTCCTGACCACAAGCAAAACAATTTGCCTCTGCACTAACACCACGATGCATGAGAGCTTGTTTAACTGGCAAAATATCTTTCGCGAATCGCCACAAAAAATGTTTAATTTTAGGCGAGAGAGACAAGTTCCATAACTTCTGCCAAAAATAAGAAGGTGGATCAGAGACATGAGCGAGAGAGCGGCTAATAATAAATTGATAGCCAGTCTTCACAGTATACTGCCCGCTGCGAGACCAATGCCTTACGAAAATATCACCCAACTTAACTCCTGCCACAGGGATTCTCAATATGTCACCGACGTCTTCGTCACAAAATAATCCATTCAAAAAATCAATATCCCAACGATGCCGCTCCACATCCATTAAATCATGGACGAATAACTCCTCCATATCCGATAAAGGATCAGTCCGAATGAAGAAGTTCTCATCCGAAGGCAGCCAGGGCTCATTCCAAACATTTACAGACATGCCATCACCAATTCTCCACCTATACCCATACTTTAAGCAGTCCATAATAGTAACCCAACTACACCAAATCCAACTAGGATTATGTCCCACGACAGCATCCATCAACCTCCCATTAGAGTAATATTTAGCTTTAATCGCTCTGCTGACCAGCGAATTCGGTTCTGCAATTAACTACCAAAGTTGCTTTCCCAAAAGAGCTAAGTTAAAAGATCGAAGATGACGAAAGCCAAGCCCACCATCAGTCTTCCGTAAACAAAACCGCTCCCAGCTATACCAATGCATACCTTTATTGTTGCCATTCTGCGATCCCCACCAAAACGAGTTCATGATTTTCTGGAGCTCATCACACAGAGAGACTGGAAGAAGAAAAGTACTCATGCAATATAAAGGAAGTGCCTGAGCAACCGATTTCAACATGACTTCTTTACCAGCTTTAGAAAGAAAACGAAAGCTCCACTTAGAAACACATCGTCTGAACCTATCCCGCAAAAAGCTAAAAACTTGCTTCTTCTGACGGCCAACCAGGGAAGGCAACCCAAGATAGCGCCCATGATTAAGCGGAAGAAATACACGCAAAAGAGATGAAATAAAAGTCTTGCGTTCTGCATGTAGTTTCTCTTGCTTTTGCATGAACGCGTCTCCAATCATGGTTGATAATCGTGACTCTACTGTTGATGGCTTTCAAAATCTTTCTCTTGGAGAGGAGGAGGATGCTATTGTTGATGTTCCTGTGGTTCAGGATGAGGTGTTTGATTATAGTCTTTGTTTGGTGGGTCGTCTATTGACTGATCAGAGAGTAAATCATGAGGCTATGAAGTCAACTTTGGCAGCGGTCTGGCAGCCGGGTCGTGGAGTTAGTATCTCTAAGATTGGTCATCGACTTTTTCTGTTCCAGTTTTTTCACAAAGTTGATTTCAATCGTGTTTGGAATGGTAGTCCTTGGGTGTTCAATAATCATTTATTGCTGCTATCTAAGGTTCCTCCAGGGAAAGACCCGAAAACTATTGAACCCTATCATGCCATGTTTTGGGTCAAGGCACTCAAGCTTCAACCTGGTATGATGTCGGAATCATTTGGTCGCCAAATAGGGGACTTTATTGGTAAGTTTATTGACTATGATCCCCGTAATGGTCAAGATCCTTCGGCTCGTTTTATGCAATTCGGATTGCTGTTGATGTTCGAGTCCCGCTAAAGAGATGGAAGAAGTTTCGGAAACCTAATGGTGATATTTTTCAAATTGATTTTGAATATGAGAAGCTAACAATGTATTGTTGTATCTGTGGAAAATTGGAGCACTCTGACCAAGTTTGTGAGGTTCTTTTTCACAAAGATGAATCGGAGATTGTTCAAGGGTGGGGACCATGACTGCGAGCTCCTCTACGGCAGAATCCGGCGAAGTCCGACAACCATAAGTGGTTACGCGATCGATTTGGAAAGCTGCTTTCAATCCAGGCGAGAGTACCTCCGAATTTTGCGCAGAAAAATTCGAAATCAAATATGCAAAGTGATCATAATCCTGCTGGGTGTTTGAATAAGGCTATCTTGCCTATTAATTCGCATTATCCCATGCACGTGGGTCAAGTCAATGTTGGGGTTTATGTAGGCAGTAGCTCTTGGCCGAATGAAAATATTGATGGCCCTAATTCCTTGGGTTATGGAGGTGCTAGCATGATTGTGAATCAGGGGACTCTTGAATATGGGCTGGATCAAGATGAAGATGAGATTATGGACGTTGCAGAAGGTAAGAAGCGAGCTCGTTTACTTGAAGGGGAAGGTACGCCTTTGGCAGTAGGCATGCAACTGGACGTAGTTAGGAGCAATTCAACTGTTGTCTCTTCTACTGTTACAGAAACTGCTATTACAGAGGTGGAGTCTGCTCAGCAGGCCCGCCTACAGCCATGAGGATTATGGGATGGAACTGCCGAGGGCTTGGCAACTCTTGGGCAGTATTATCATTGCAGGAGCTTAGTAGATTGAATAAACCATCTTTGATTTTTATTTCTGAAACTAAATGTACTCGTTCTAGAATTAATGAACTTTCTTCTCGTTTTGGTTACTCTGGTTGTTTTAGTGTGGATTGTTCTGGTAGAAGTGGTGGCATTGCTGTTTTATGGAAATCTAATGTTGTGGCTGATCTTATATCTTTTTCTCCTAATCATATTGATTTGCGAGTTTGTAGTGATAATGGGTGCCAGTGGCGGTTTACTGGTATTTATGGAGTTCCAGATCGCAATCATAGTAGTGTTACATGGGATCTTTTACGGCAGCTTTCTGGTGTGGATTCCTTGCCATGGCTCTGCACGGGAGATTTTAATAATCTTCTTGCAGAGGAAGAAAAGATCGGTGGTGCCCCTTATCCTACTCATCTTATTGATGGGTTTTGTAACGCGCTTAATGATTGTGGGTTACAGGATTTGGGCATGATTGGGTATCCTTTTACATGGTGGCATGGTAGGGGAGTTGATAGAAAAGAAGAACGCCTTGATAGGGCAGTTGCAAATGAAGGCTGGCTTTTGACTTTTCCTACAGACACTGTTCGTAACCTGGTTGCGTCCTCTTCGGACCATGCTCCAATTCTTCTTAAGTTATGTGCTTCTGTTTCTACTAGGTCGAAATATGTGTTCAGGTTTGAGAATAGTCGACGAACCCGATTTTCTTGATTTAGTTGCTACTGGTTGGCGTGTTGATGCTTGCTTGATCTTTACAGAGAAGTTGAAACAGTGTCATGGTAGGCTGCAAGATTGGGGTAATTCCTTGTGATTATACATAATTTTGATTTGTTTCTTTCACGTTATGGTAATTTTTTATCATTTAATTAGGACTATGATACTTAAATTAATTACTTAAATAAAATTTATATATGAAAATTTCATTTTTGTATATTGCAATCTTAATTGATAATATAATAATTTTAGCATAGTTTTATTTTTGTTATAGAACAAGAACAAGTCCATTAATAAGTGATTACAAAATTTAATATTATTTATATATTAAGAAACTTAATAATCTTTTCTCTAGTGAAATTAAAGCCTACTTTAAATCAAATAAGTACAAAAGTTTCTTACAAAGCAGTTTTTAATGTATAGAATCTAGATTAAGAAAAGGTTGATGTACCTTTTTTCCTACTTCTATATCAAGAATTCACGGTGCGCTATTATTCTACCTTCTTCTTAACTGATAAGTGGCAATATATAGCCAAGAACTCATTTTACTATCAAGAAACCATGACTTCATCACCTCCACACCTACCTGTCATAACGTTTCCTAAGGAAGGTTTGAAGCCTGGAAAGTATGAATCTCAGGAAGATTTGAAATCTTGGCGTACCACTGGTGAGCAGGTGGTTGGTGCACTTGAGAAATATGGCTGTTTCACGGCAAAGTATGACAACCTCTCACCGTTGCACGAAAAGCTTTTCGGTCAGTTAAAACTGATATTCGATCTTCCTGTTGAGACCAAGAAACAAAATGTTTCTGATATACTAGATTTTGCCTACAAGGAGAATCATCTTCCTTGTAGCGCTCAAACTCCATCTTCCTCACCATTTCCTCCAACTCTGCTGCTGTTTTTGTGTATGCTAGAATGGCTTCACTAAATAACCATAACCAACAAATAAAAGGGAAAATGTATCAGTTTGTCATTGTAATCAAGCAACAAGGTCTGATAGTATAAGCCACTTGCTAGGATACCGCAAAAGTTATTAGAATCATGTTTAAAAATAATTAATACCGCACAACATTGTTTCCTTTAGGCCACATGCTAGTGATGAATTTTTTAGTGCCTTCTTCTGTTGTGGCCTCAGGAATGCCAAAGCTTTCATACAGGGGACGCAGAACAGGATAACTCTCCTTTTAGGCAAAATCTTGTATATGAGAAACATTTTTTTCTTGGTTTCAACAGGAAGGTCGAATATCACTTGTAACGCACTGAAAAGGTTTTCGTGAAACAGTGAGAGCTTCTTGTACTTTGCCATGAAACAGCCATGTTTCTCAAGTGCACTAACCACCTTAGGCGTCAAACCTTCCTCAGGAAACGTTATGACAGGTAGGTCTGGAGGTGATGAAGGCATTGTTTCTTGATAGTAAAATGAGTTCTTGGCTATATATTGCCACTTATCGGTGAAGAAGAGGGTAGAACTAGAATAATAGCGCCCATATATAGTGTTCAATGGAGAAGACCGTGAATTCTTGATATAGAAGTAGGAAAAAAGTACATCAACCAATTCTTAATCTAGATTCTATACATTAAGTAAGAAACTTTTGTACTGATTATCATATTTGGTGATTTAAAGTAGACTTTAATTTAATTAGAGAAAAAGATTACTAAATTTCTTAATAAATAATATTTAATTTTGTAATCACTTATTAATGGACTTGTTCTTATTCTGTAACAAAAATAAAACTATGCTAAAATTATTCTATTATCAATTAAGATTGCAATATACAAGAATGAAAATTTCATATATAAATTTTATTTAAGTAATTAATTAATTGTCATAGTCCTAATTAAATGATAAAAAATTACCATAACGTTAAAGAAACAAATCAAAATTATGTATAATCAGAAGTTATCCCTTTATCTCTATACTAGACAAACCTACCATATATAATAAATTAACCCGTACAATTGGACATGAGTGTCTCGCCATGATAGGAAAAGTTGAAGGCTTAAAAATATTTGTAAGCCTCAACATTTTAGAATTATTTATGAAAATTAATTTGTAGCAATTTTTACTCTACAACAATTTTATAAATTAATTTTTACCCTACAACAATTTTATTAAATGTTATTTAATTATAACATTACTTCTTATCATTAAATAAATATATTAATGTAAAAGTATAATTACAATTACGAATCTATAAAAAAACACTTATAATGCCCACATGGGCTGGTCCTACTTGACATTATATATTTATTCGGTTGTTGGTAACATTCAATTATCAACCCAACCAACAACCAACTTGATCGATTCTCAAATAAAGATTTTGAAATATATCAAAGTTGTTATCGACCACATATTTCAAGTCAAATTCATCATTTTGATAAATTTAAATATACAATTAATTATTTCATGTGTATTTAAAAAATAAGAATGATATGATTTAACGATATTTTTAAAATCAGATTAAAAGTTAAATCGATAAGACAAGTAACTTAATGTTTAAAATGTTCAATTTGATCATTGTAAAATTTGTTGAAGATTTAATAAAATTAAAAATTTTGAAATAAGATTATAGGAGATTATCCTAAATTTAAATTTTAATTAAAAAATAGCCTGTCAAATAAAAATCAATTAGTTTATAAAAATTGAAGGATTAATTAATAAATTAATCGATTTTTAACAACAAGGATTATTAAAACAAATCGAATTAAAAAGTTAAAAACCGAACAAAAAAATTGACGAATTCAAAGTTTTTACAGTCCAATTTTTTAATCATAGAGATTTCTCAAATTGTTTGTTATAAGTTATAACAAAAATATTTTAGTATGACTACATTTCTCGAAATAAAATTTTATTAATGACTTTTTAAATAACAACGTTGTTTTAATTATACGATGAACTATGTCGATCATTAATCTACATTTGTTGTATTAATTTTAGTTTATATGTATTAATAGTTAAAGTTTCTGAAATATGTGAAAAACCACGTCAACAAGCTTAACGGAAACACTAATAGTGGGCTAGAATTAAAAGAATTGAAACTTTAAGCATTTTATTATCACTTTTTGAAGTTCAGGTTAGAATTGAAAAAAATTGAATATTTGAGTATTTTGTTGCTACTTTTTAAAATTCAGGCTATAATTGAAAATTTGACGAAAATTTGAATTTTTTATAATTAACCCTTTTATTTAATTATAACATTACTTCTTATCATCAAAATAAATAAATATATTAATCTAAAAGTATAATTACAATTACGAATCTATTAAAAAAATGACGAAAATTTTAACTGTTGACAAGGATAAGTAACGACTTATATATTACATTCAATTATCAACCCAACCAACTATCATACAACCAACTTATCTTATAAGAATTATAAGATTTCTCAATATTTTAAAAACTAAACCAAAAGTTAAACTAATAAGAAAAAAAGTTTAAGCTTTAAAAGATTTAATCGATATTAAATAATTTTAAAACTAGTTAAAAATTATATAATTTGAAATAAGATTATCTTTAATTTAAAGTTTAATTAAAAAGGAGGCTATTAAATAAAAATTAATTAGTTTATTTTAGTTTGTAAAAATCAATTATTTTACAAAAATTAACATATTAATTAATAAATTAATTGGTTTTTAACAATAAGGATTATAAGAGTTTTTAAGATTAATCAATTTTTAATAATAAGGGTTATTAACAACAAATTGGCGAATTCAAAGTTTTTATGATTAAATCACCAAAAGTAGTTTAATTTTTATCGTAAATTAAAGGAATTAAAATTGGCTAAAATTGGAAATTAACAAAAATATTCAAATCTGGAAATTCAGTAAACAAACCGTAGTTTCGGGTCACCTACATTATCAAATTAATATGAATCCTCGATATAAAACTCAATCCAATAACAAACATTCATTGGGTGATGTTTTCTCTTAAGATTAAATGAACAGAAACATGTATTTTAAACATTTTTATTAACCAACAACTTAGATACGATCTTAAGTTTAATTGATTAATAGCTTTAAGAACTAAGAAACCAATGAATAAGACAACACACGTACGACATGCATTTAATCAAGCTAAGCGTCTTCTTAGAATTTCCAAACTCTAACGTAAAGATGATAATCCTAATTGTCACTTAGCAAGACTGAACTTCATATCATACTAATCTGAATATAAATTAAACAAATCAATTCCTAATTGCGCACCTTAGAAATTATTGAATTCAATCATGAAAAGCAATTCGGAAGACACTTAATATTCATCAATGAAATAAACTTTATTTAGAAATCTCACCATATTAGATAATAACATGGTTCCTTCAACCAAAAAAATAAGTTTAGCTACTCATAACAAAAGTAAAAACAAATAGAAGAATATCAAAATACAAAGTCTCCATCCCTACTTTATTTAGAAATCTCACCGTACTAGATAATAGCGCGGTTCCTTCAACTAAGAAAATAAGTTTAGCTATTCATAACAAAAGTAAAAACAAATAGAAGAATATCAAAATACAAAGTCTCCATCCCGATCTTTTCTAAAAAATACAAACCTTCTAGCCTAAAACCAGAAAAACCCGACAAGATCTGCAGAAAAAAGTGAAAAACCAAAAGCTAAGACTCTTTTTTCGTGAACAATACATCTCCTTTTATGCTTTTTAATTTCTCCTCTTTTCCTTCTTTCCATGATCTTCAACAGATACACTCCCCAGATATTTAGATCGTAGATTCCCACCAATAAGACAATATTTGATTTCCAAAATCATAAAGATTTTGAGTAGATCGAACCTGATTTAATTTGAAATCAGGTTCTGCAGCTAGGCTTTTCCCTTACATGTTCGCACGCTTAGTCAACTATTTTTTTCTGCCAGCTGAGAATTCGATTTGTTTTTCTTTTTTTTTCATCTTTTTGATCCAATTTTATCTTTCAGGTATTGACAACCATATGAGAACAATTTAAAAATAAGTCCATCAATTTTGAACAATAATTTCAACACATTAAAGAAATTTATTCCAAAATTAGTACAAAAATGACAACTTAACAGTATATGAAAAGTAGAAGGTGCATTTATTAAAAAAAAGAAGATTTAATTTGTAGTTTAAATAATAAAAAATAAAAATATTTAAATTTTATAATATTATTTAAAATAATAATGAAACATACCAAGCATAAATATTATACATTTTCTAATTAAATACTACATACATGATTTAAACTAAATTTTAAATCTGACTAGAATTAATTAAATTCAAATTTCAATAATTTATTATGAATGTATTTTATCATAAATTTTCAATAAAAATAAAAAAGAATTTTTATAAAAAAAATGAATCTAACATTTTCTTGCATCCCCACGTGATACTCACGTGACTAAATCGTCGATGATAAAATACCCAGCTCAAAACTGGCGGGAATCTGCCACTCGCCAACTTTCTTTCTCTTTACTTTTCCCTCCCAAATTTCTCCGGCTCAGCCGCGCCGATGAACCGTAACAGCAACACCCGGAAAACCGCCTCCGCAAACACCGCAACCGCCGCCTCCGACCAAGCATCAACGTATTTCACCCAACGGAGACGAAGAATTCGTCGACGAGGATGTCTTCCTAGAAGAAACTCTCATTGCCCAGGACGAGGAAAACCTCATGCTCCACGATGTCGCTTCTCGAATCGATAAGTGGACTCGTCCGGCTCTCTCCAGTGGTTATATCTCTCAATCTCCGAGCATTAGTGAGTAATTTCGGTGTTTTGGGACTAATTGTCTGATTTTTTGTCCTTCATTGCTAGGGTTTTGTGTAAAGAAGTGTTTTTTAGGTTTTCGTTTTCGTTGTTATGTTTTTGTTAGTATTTCAGCAGCTGGAGATTGATTACGTGATTGGAGAGAGTCATAAAGAACTGTTGCCTGGTAGGTCGGGACCTGCTGCTATTATTAGAATTTTCGGGGTCACTAAGGAAGGTTAGTGTATGATTGTAACCAATTGGTGCTGTTGTTCTCAGTGTTAGTTTAAATAATTGTAGATATTCTTTGGGATGTTGTATCACTTGCTTGATAAACTCTTCTTTTTTCTTTTATGCACAGGATGAGTTTGAAAAAATTAAGCAACATCTGCACATGGATTGTTTATGCTGATTGCATTGCACAGTCATTAGTGC
>JANQAP020013702.1:0-11258 GCA_026874005.2 Erythroxylum coriaceum | reverse complement strand
AAGATTCTATTGAAGGCTTTGAAATTTATAAAACTTACATAACGAAGGAGATAGAAAATCTGAGGGAATGAATGAATGATATGTGCACATGAAAAATTAATTGTTGTTTTGTGAAACTGAAGGATTTCAGAAAAGTAAACTAATTTGTGGAAATTCCTACTTGGTAACTGGTTTTTGTTAAGATTAATCCACACGTTCGTGAACATGAAAAGGACTGAAAATAATATTTCCCGTGTGCAGTTACAATTTTGTGAATAGCGAGAAAATAGTTTGTGAAAGTTAAACGATAGTGGTGAGCTCATGACAGATCTGGTAAATAGAGGATATGAATGAAAATTGTGGCAAGACGCTATTTAATGCTTTTCTAACCACATTTTTTGCATGCAGAACAGAGGAAATGAAATTTTCAAATACAATTTGAATCGGGCTCGTATTAGTCATTAATTTAACATTCAAATTAAATTGAAAATGCGCGAGAAACAAAAGAAAATGTCCGTAAAGGATCTCGTGAAAATTATGATCAATCGGATTCATCATATTTTGCTCACGTTTTTCAATTTTTTTCCACTCTTTCTGTTTTGCGCTAATTTTTCGAAAGGATTCGAAAGAAAAAAGATAGTTTATTTATAATTGTAAATTTTTGACAGTTTAATGTACTTTATATTATTGTTTTTGCTTAATATCTACAAGACGGTGCCAGGAGTTAAAGCATTAGCGACACACCGTGAATGAAGAGTATGCAACTGAAGCACTTGATTGTGTTTTCAGACGTAGCCTCCGAGCAACGAGCTCCGAAGTGTCTTTCCTGCAGGCATCTGCAGCATCTCAGGGGCCTCGCTTCTAGTATTTGAACCCTCGCTGGCGACCATCCAAAGGCGATCCTCCCCGTTTTCGCTGCTTTCATTGCTCCTGAAGTGGGCATTTGATTCAGTAGATGCCCATTGCTCTACTCCGTCCTGATGTTGGATATTACCTTGACTTCGGTGAAGTCGCATCCTCCCGTTGCGGCGATCTCCGCGATAATGTCCTTCTTGGTGGCTGACTCGTCCAGTGGTATGTGATATTCTGCTCTCCCATTTTCGTCGAGCATCCGATGTTAACTGCTGTCGAACCCAGCCAGGTTTTTTGATTTGGGGGCCGCATGGGTAGTGTCGGAGTCGAACCGACTAAAACACCCCGATGGACACAATCTTCTGAGACCTTAGAGATACCGGTCCGGATCCCGACGGTTCCATCACTTGATTCCTCCACGAGGTGGCGTGTAGGGTACGTGACCCTGTGAACTCGTGGCTCGTTTTGGTGACCAAAACAGTCCAAAAATTTAGGGCTCGTCTTTTAAATGCGCGTTTAACAATGAAACAATGGACGGTGAAACACGTTCCCGAAGAAGTTCCTCAAGATGCTAAATTTGTTGAAAACATAATATTTTTAACGAGCAAGTCGTTCTTTCCACGGTTAGTAATTTTTAAGATTGACATGACGATTTGCTATTTGCTTTCGCCACTTACAAAAGAGCGTGGAAATCCAATCATTTTTTTAAAAAAAGGGGAAAATGTTTCCCCACTTTATACGGCTTTGTAAGTATCAAATGCAACAAAATATGAGAGTGTACGGGTCCTTCGAATTGTTATGAACCGGTAGTTATAATACAGAGAATACTGTCCGAGTTGATCGGTTTGCTTGAAAAAAAGACCCGTACTACATTGTGCTCCGGTAATTTACGACCAAAGTTTTCAATGCCGCGTTATGCGACGATCCAAGTTATCTCCGGAAAATTTATTCTGCAAACACACTATGCACTTCCTCAGTCATGTTTGAACGGATTAGTAACAATATCAGAGGAAACCTGAATTCATATAATCTTACAAAATTTTGCTTTAATCTCGGGTCTTTGAATCCCGGCACTCGAAATTCTCTAAAAGAGAAATCGGCGGATGACTTGGGAACTGCTTTGCGGCACATTCCTAAAGATGGCTTCGTTGGGGCGTGCCATCGCACGCTTTTTGCAATTGTCGTAAAGATGTCACTTTTTCGCGTCATCATACAGCAAATGTGACGACGACATCTTTTCACAATTCATTGAATCAAAATGGATTTTTCCCACAACTAATAAGTGCAGTATTTCTCACGCTTCCACCTGATATCTCGAAACAGAAATAGATTAAATTAACAACTGATTAATTTTTTTAGATTGCTATAATGCATGGCAGCAGAAGGATTTTCATTCACATTCATAATTAGTTAATAACAAATTTCAAGAATAAACAAAAATCACATCTGAACTCTACGAGTTAGAATATTCCTTTAGATTTCACACGAAGATTTGTGGCATAAAATTTATTAAATGATGCATTCGTTAATATTGTTGGTGAAATAAACGGAATGCCAACGAGGGTCACCAGCACATACTTTCTTCCATATATTCAATCATAATTCTCCCGTTGGTATGTAAACAACAACCCACGAAATACATATTCCGAAGGAAAAAAAATTTTTAAGTGCACATAAATGACATCAGTAATTAACGATCTTGATTTATTTTTTATTCTCAAATTGCATAAGAATTGGAAATCTGGATACATTTAAAAATCTATCTGCAAATATATGTATATGTATATATTTTTCTTTTTTCATTTCCTTCTTTCACAATTACAAATCTTGAATTTGATAACATACTGGCTTTTCAATTCCCTTAATAAATTTGACGTTTAACATTTCTGACGAATTGACTGTTGGAATTTTTGAGATGAATTTACGGAGAAAATTCAAAACTGTAAGCACATTAATTCAATATCAATGTAATATAAGTTTTCATGTGTTATGGGCTAAAAAGATCCGAACTTTCATTTCGCGGGATGAGAATGACAGTTATTTCATTTGGAAAACAGCAAAATGAAAATTGAAATCGTAAAAATGAGGTGGAGAGAATTGAAGAAAGAGAAAAAAAAACTGAAATCGAAGAATAGAAAGCTCATCGTATTGCGTCCAGTTTTAAACTCTCATAAGAGGAAAAGACGCCTATTTCAAACATTGTTCCAATTTAAAAAAATTAACGTAATTGAAAGAATTTCGTTCCATCCATTTAAATCCCCTTTTCAAGAGTACAGTCAATCTCCCGTTCTGATTGTCAAATTAATGGTGCCATTGTTGGATATTCCGTGTTGCCGCTTTTCCTACTTTTGCCGTGCTAACTCGCAATGAATCTGATCGCGTTCTCTTCCCTATCCGACTCTCTCTCGCAAACTCAAATTTCTCAACCTCATATCCATTTTCCCTTTTTCTCGACCCTACATCTTATTTGTAATTAATTGATTGTTTTTTCTTTAATATATTTTGTTTACCGATTCAGAATAAGCGATTCCTCCCAAAGATCGGATCGCGATTCGTTTTCCTCTTTCGAAAAATTAATTCTCAAATATTCGACAAAATTGAAGGCGAGATGGGAAAAAGGAAAAAAAAATGGAGTCGAAATAAACGTGCTGCGAAGTGTGGGAAAGAAAACGGAGACTAAGCCGACAAAGCTCTGTTCGCTCTTACGCTGTTCGTCGCTTGCCTCACGCCAACAAATTTATTCTCATTTCGGTGCATGTCCCTTTTGAATAGTATGTTACAAGGGCCAGGAAGCGTTTCAGTTTTCTCACATGATTTTCGTCAATATCATTATTCGGAATCGCGAATCTTGACACTAACAGTCTTTTATACGTATACATGTGTGCACAAAAATCTAGAATTTCGGAAGAAATGATTTAATCTCTTTGGACCGAATGCGGTTTGTGAGGGTGTTAATTTTTTTTATTTTTTTTCACGAATATGTTTTCCATATTGAATTAAGAAAAAGTGTTTTTTTTTATTTTCGACCATTAAGCCGTTATCGACGTAAAAAGTGGAAAAAAGTGATGTTGCCAAATGAAGGAACAACGTTGCCGAGAAATAACAAACATGAGGAAGAAAGATGTGGCGAAAAAGAGTCACGAAAAATATATATTCTCGTTTGTTATTCTAAGAGCCTCCGAACCAAGCTGAAAAGACGGAGAAGGCAAATTTCCGTGGAATATTCCCATCTGAAGGCATTGTCGCCACCGCCCACGATGCCTTCGACCAGGAAACTCACTGAAATGCGAACCACCCGGACGATCGGGCGGACTCCGATTCTGATGTCGAAGCCTGAGAGCACCGAAAGTATGTATATGCTTAAGTTGGAATTTATACTATTTGAATTTGAAAAATACATTTTCTCTTCTTTCATAAGAAGAATCATTTACTGATTTGACGCTTGCTTGCGATGCCCGAAATGTTAAGTGTCATAAAGATGAGACACATTTAAACTGACGCGGTTGGGGAAAGAGAAATTTCCCCATTTAATTTTGATGGAATTGAAAATGGGACGACCCCTACTTTTTAATTAGGAGAAAAGGAAAATGAATATCAGTATTTTGTTTTTTCAGGATTGAAAAGGAACGCAGTTTGGTGCAGCAGATCGGTGCAAAGTAACGTAATTTTATTGATTACATGCGACTAGAAATCTAGCTTCGCACTGACCACGAAAACAAAGCCTTCGAGGGAGACGGTAAAGTTTCCTTATCTAGCTTATATATATTTATTTGTATATAAGGAAGACGATGGCACCATGCGACGTATTTAGATGAGAGATGCGAAAGGAGCCGGTAGAGAAAGGTGCGTTTAAGTTTCGGTACTATTTAGCAAGCTCGTGTGCACACACGGCAAGGAATTGACTTATCTCTTAATCTCTTTGTAATATAATATATATATGATTATGCATTAGCTGATTCGCGCCAGGTCTAAAAATATCTGAATCACAGAAACTAAAATTTTCGTAGGCAGTTCCATTCCCAAGAGGAATCCAATTTTTTCCTTTGCCTTGCATAGCAGTAACAACGTAAACAGCAATCATTCTCTATTTCGATTCGATAACAATCATTCAAACATGCATTTGGTCGAAATGGATAAAAGGGTATCGAGCAAGTGGTAGCCACCCCGATAGCCACCTTAAAAATAATAAAAAGAATGAAGAATTGCTTAACTCATAACATTTACAATTTTTATTGCATTAATAACAAATCATTACATACAGACTTTTTTTCAGATCAGATGTTAAAGCCATAAAGGACGGAGTAGCTCGGTGTAATAAATGATGCCAAAGTTTTTCGTTGTCATTTCATGGGATAGGATACTTGAAAATTTCATTTGTCAGACCGGAACTCTTCGCCGTGTCAGCACGCAAGTAACAAAAATATTACTACATTTTTTTGCGACAAATGCAAGTCTTATGGAATCGGATGGACGAGGAGAACATTGGCAGGTGCGGGATTGCTAAATAAAGTATTGACCGGGTTGAAAAATTGTAAATTCGGGATGCGTGGAAATATTTCAAAAAAACGCAAACGGACATCGCTTTAAATTTTTCGCAAAATTTTAAATTGTTAACTTCCAATAATGGGGGCAATTCCGTAATTAATTTATTATACCGAACTCCTTAATATGTTTATAATCATGATTAAAAGTAATAATGTTCTTGCTACAAGTAAGATCCATTTAAATTTAGAACTTCAATTCTCTTATCAATTTCTGAAGCATGGGTGAGAAAAGCTTAGTGTATAGGGGGAGAATTTGGGAAACGTCGACAAGCCCGTCGTCCCTTGTCATTTTTCTTCAGTAAAACTGACAAGGTCATGCGACTGACTCTCTTAATACATATTTACTGTTCCTTTTAAAAGCATGAATATAATAAATATTAGTGCCTTACTACCGAATAGTGAGTGATTTATGACATTTCATCCGCTGTTAAAAAATTATAAAAGTAAAGTCCTATGTCTAATTTTAAAAAAAATATTCATAATGTCTCAATAATTCTTATAAAACAAGTACCGAAAAACCTATGTATTCATACATAATTATGTTTTATCATTTATGCAAAATATTAGCAAACATTAGTAGTGCCTCCTAGCAGCAATAATAATTGTTCAAATAGCGCGACCTAATACATATTGTAAAATGCATGAAATGGATAAAATATATGAAAAAGATTCAGCAAGGAAATAGCGGAAAACGCTATCGAAAGCTGTATAAACCTTTTTCTTTTACGCCACCTCCGACGGCCGTATTTTGTGACAGCCTTCTCTCATATCCTTGGTCCCTTTGAGAAGTACCAAAACGAAACCTTAAAATGTCGCGGATCAGGCGCGGAAGTCAGAGACAATGCCGCAAAGATAGAAAGACGCAAAAACTACATGCGAACGTCGGGTTTCACCATCCTCTCCGTTTGAAAAGTACTATGATAATTAAATTCGACGTTGGCCGTGCTACTTCCTATTAACGGATACCAAAAGTTATAAAGCATAACAATAACGAAATAAAAAAAACAACTTGTTAAATTTAAAATGCCGATACGAATAAATAAAATGCGGGTTTAAACTTTTTAAAGCTTGCCAACTAAAATGGGAAAAATGTTTTTTCAGGTTAAAGCCATTAAAATGGAACAATGTGCCAGCCTTTGGATGGAAAGCACGGAGAAAATGCAAGCAATGTGATCGGGCTTTTCCTCCTTGGTACTCGGGGAGAGATAAAATCTTTCTGCCATCAACGCCCACAGCTTTCTTTGAAAGCGACATTCCCCCGGTGATAACTCGAAATCATTTTCTTCTTTTTCTTGGACCCACTTTCACTCTGCTTTCACGCAGCAAAAATATCAGAAGCATAAAAATAAAGACGCAAGTGAATCGGATCTATCGCCACTGATGGAAGTTCATTAGCAAATGCCCTCGTGGAAGGATTAAGAAAGGAAAATATAAAACGGTGTGGATGTTTTGTGCCGAGAAATTGTTTGCGCTCACTCCTGAACTGATAACAACTTTATGTGGCATCAATCCAACTGCGATACAAATAAGTGCTTCCTGAAACAATCTTCTTCGAATAAAAAATATTTCTTCCGTTTACGAAACGTAAATTTATCCTCCGTATTTTCCATGCCATTTCGGATTATTCCGAACACTCCTGTCGTTAATCAAGGATGGCACGACTGGATCATTTAAATAGTCTCAGGCTGATGCATTGCGTGAGGCCCTGCCGATATCCAGATTCCTCTCCCGAAAACTGAGAAGGCATTGATCTAAATTGGTAACCAAGGCTTTTACCGCTCTGCGGATGGCCGGTAGAGAATTCTTCCCCGAAGAAGAAACACCATCCGAAACCCCTCCGAGATTACTTCTGACAGGAGAGCGCGAAGATTCATCCTCAGGTCGCGTTCGGTCGAATTGCGCCCGATTTGCGGCGTAAGTGCTAACCTCAGAAATATGTAAGCGGGAAGAGGCTTCGCTCTCGGCTTTCCTCTTTCAATTCGGAGTTATATCCCAATTATAAAGAGGTGGATATGTCCCTCGTTGGAAAATAAGGCCCCACCGCAAGCATCGCTTAAGAAATATTTTTGAATCTTAATTTTTTCCTCACTTTTATGAAGTCTAGAGGCGAAGATGTATTTAATATTGCCTGCACCAGAATTAATGTAGAAAGTTATTCTTAACTTTAATGTTAATATATTGGGTATAGGCGACCCGCTGCCAATACAGTACGACACACAAGCTCATCTATTACATGTGACATCCGCTCTTCGGCAGGCAAGAGCCGCGGCCTCTACCTCCGTCAGCGGTTCTCGTTTCGATGACCCGAAAAATGTTTCGATCGCCACTTTAAGCTCCCTCTCACTTATTCAATTAATGGGCTTCGGGGATTGCCCTTCATCCCGAAGGACGGGCGGATGACCACGCGCTGTTTTTAAGCTGAGCCCGAAATTTTCCTCTGCCTTCCTCGTATTCAGATACATAAAACGTCTAACATAATCAGATTCTCGTTAGCGATAAGTAAAATAAAAATGAGTGGAACGATAATTTTAAGAAGAGGGATTTTAAAATGTGCTTTATATCCGTGGGATAATTCCATTTCCATTGGGGCAGCGAACGTGGTTTCATTTGACGAAAAAAAAAAAGGAACGTTTCATTGTTGCGTTACCCGCGGTAAAAGCGTTCATTTTACGATTTTCACTAATTTTCACTTAATTTTTACATTCCGAAATGTGTGTTGGAATTTTTAAGTTCATTTCTTTGTCAGTCCATAATACACCACGTTGATTGTCCCAGTATTACATGAATATTCACGAGAAATGTTTGCTTTTAGACTTTTACAGAGCATGTTCCATTGCTCTTTCGGTGGAATTTGGAAGTATGTCTCTCCATGTTGATTTGTAATCTTACTCAAAATATTGTATATATAATTGTGCAATGAGACATTTTTACTTAAACGTTCTTACATAAATGTTAATGTTTCTTATTCATTCCCCGTTTTGCTTTCCGTACGGAAAAAACTCCAAATTACAAGCTCCCTCTTCTTGAGCTCTAAAACCATTCTTAAAAAATTCTGAACCGATAACCGCTTCGCTTTTCCAAACGCTTTGAAAGTTAAATATTCATTCAGAAAAGAGGGCTTCCAATATTAAACAATTATTAGCCGTAATAATAGTATGACTTAATTAGCCTTAATATGATATGAAACCTTATTGTTTTCTCTTAAATGTCATTTATTACTGTTTTTAAGTCATCGTTATAATAAAATGGCAGATTGTCAGAAAGATTTTGTTCTCCTTCAAAAAATGTGTAAGTAATTTATAATTCCTTTAACTTTATCTTTTTAAATTCTATTTAATTTATATTTTTTTATAAAAAATTTTATTAATAATTTTCTTTTCCATGCATGAATACCTGTTTTGCGTATATCGTGAAGGAAATATTTTTATTTTGAACCTAAGGAGAATGACGAAATTGTATGGTTTTAAATTTTTTAAAATCAGCGATTTGTTTTTAATTTAATGACTATAGCTCCTTTTTTTTAAACGAGCGGTTTTAACAGAAACCAGAGTCACAAAAAGAAATGGTCCGATTATTTCGAGTTAGGTTTGGGATTCAAAAATATATACAAAATTTAAAAAATTGAATTATTTTATGGTAATACTGCTTAATATACGTAAACCCCGATTCGTAACATCTCTTTTTCTTTAAATATGTCATGTATTTTGTTTAACTTTTGACCTATGAAGCGGCAATCGTTGAACTAGTCGCATTTGCTGCATAACTTCCCTCGATTTTTAACTTTCTGTTTTCAGGTAGCGGACAGGAAACAACGACCTGCTCTCGGAGTCGATCTTCAAACATCACGTGACCCTTTCTGCTTCTCTCCCCATTAAGCGATTGGTGGATAGAATCGGTGGAACCTTAAGTGATTTAAAAAAATCAGATTTTCCGAAATCTTAAACATGCATCTTTTTTATTGTGTGCGCGCCTTCCTCTGACATTGACTATTGCTGTCATTTTAGTTTCCTCCCGATTTCCTCCATCATTTATTCTTTCTGAAAAAAAAATTTGAAAATTTCCTCAATTTATTTCAATCAATGTTTCCTGAATAAGTAGTAATAATCAAGTATTTTTTTGTTATAAATAAAACTTTATTACACAGTTTACACACCGGTTCCAACAGCAGTTGTTTCATAAAAAAGATTTTTTGATTATTCTCGATGTCATCACGGGTAACTTTTTCCGATGAATCTTCGGATTTTTGTTTAAAACTATTAGTTTGCGCAGGAAATTCTTTCTTGTCTTCGTCAATGCCACGATTATAATGCATTTGAAATAAAAAAAAGCAAAAAATTAATTTTCATGCTCGATAGAAATAATGAAAAGCGAGGTTTTTTGTCTGATCTAATAAAAAATAATTCTTACCTCTTTTCGGCAATCTTGCGGTGCTCCTGCAGCAGGGCGGCACTCATTTTAAAATGCTTGCCAACGTGGACGCGTAAGTTTGTTGTTCCATGGAAACTCATTATTTTTAAACAATAATCGCATCTTACTAAGTTACGGGTTACCCGGGTACAGTATTCCCAGACGTCCGCCATATTTTTCCGACGTTTTATTAATTTTGCGCCTGTATTTTTCTCCATTTGTAATAACTGCATAGAAAAAGCACTTTTTTATTTAAAATGTAAAACACATTTGTAAATAATAAAATTAATTTTCATGCGGAAAACAAGAAATCTTTTAAATGCCCAGAACCACATTTGAAAGATAAATCCGTTCCTTAAAATGTAGTTATCAGATGAAAAACGCGTGTACATACCGAATCAATGTTTCTTAAAATTCGCAAATCCGAAAACCGAATGAAGTCACTTACACTTCGTGTTCGATGTGCGAGCCGGTATTTTACTTGTTGAATGAATATGCATCGAGATAAGAGAATAAATCTGTCGTCGTGAAACGAAGCAAATTGTTTTTAATTAAGGATAGAAAAAGGTATTTAGAGTCGTTGACGTCACATAAAAACGTCGGCGTAATTGATCTCTAATAAACTAATAAATTACCACATTAACAAGCAAAAGAGAGGCGACATAAATAAAATAAGCGAATTGATATGAAGTTGGGAGAATCGTTAAGCATCTTCCTTTTCAGTGCCAGGTAAGATCTATCCCGCGTGTTCCTTAGACAATGTATCCTCACAGTATTCCGTAGTTTCCTTAATTAATTTAATTTTGGCACGCTGTTTCGTCATCATTCCAATTAAAATTTTCAACATATAGCTGACATTAATTTCGTAATCGATTGTTACCGATTGTTTGGAACCTCACAGAACATAGGGGAAGGGAGAGCCATCTAAAATCGAATGTTGATGCTTTCACTCTAGAATTTTGCTTCTGCAAGACCTGTCGGAGGACTCAAATACCAATTATTAATATAAAAAACGTTGAGAACATGTAATAAACAATAATTTCACAAATATTTATTACTTAAGTGGTGAGATTCGACTTTGAAAACTAATTCAACAAACCAAAATGTAACAGGGCAAGACATCATGATACAATTCGAAGAAAATTGGTTCGGGTAATTAATATTACAGAATATGTATTACTATATTTACAATCTTATTCGCTAATATCAGTACAACAAAATCTTATTGTTAAAGAATATATTTTTTCAAAATTTTAAAAAAATTTGAAAAAAAAGCGTATGGAATTTAGAACAGCAAATCTTAAAAAATTAAATTTTCAAAAATGTTATTTTATAATATATAAATATTTCGAGAACATTCTCGAAATTCCCACATGGGACGCGTATGTTTTAGCATTTCTTTATTCGATACGACCCTCGCGATAACATTACGAGTTTTGAGAAATATCGTTCCGGTTTTTCGATAAAAGATTCTAT
>JANQAP020013676.1:0-11259 GCA_026874005.2 Erythroxylum coriaceum | reverse complement strand
TATGCTAAATCATAACTCTTATCACATTAATCAAATAACCATTTCAAGTCCAATTTCAACCTCTCTAGGTTATAGAACGAATTTGGTTTTCTTTCAACCCTACTTGTACTCTTTAATTCTTGTCATTTATACTCATATCTCTACTTCTCTCAATTAATCCACAAAATATATATTTACATCAATATTAATTCATAGATACACAACCACAGCACAATTCTGATATCATACTCGATGATACAGCCACAATTATAAATGCTCTAAACCTTTATCTATCATATGAAACCATGTATTAGTTTTCATTTCTAGATATCCGCAAAAATTCCATTTTCTCACATTTTGACAAATCATTAATGTTCTCATTACTTCTTACAACTCAATTCTTAATGAATGCTCATGCGTGTGACTCGTGTATATGAGACTCAGACTGGGGATCAGTTGCCACTGCATACTATGACATGTCTAAAATGCATGTACTTCGACACATATCTTGAAAAATGCCCATGTAAGATACTAAATCTGGGCTCTGATACCAAAATGTAGCACCCCACTCTTGCAAAACACGTACCCGACATCCTGAGTAATATCCGAGTGTGTACCCCGCGAGGGTGGCATGCTAGAACAATCAATTAGTTAAACACTCGAAACTCAGTACCTCACTCGCGTGTACGAAAATCAATAATCAAATTTAGGCCCATACTTTTATTTCATAAACATCGAAATCACAATTATTATCACACTTTGATCACTCTCATTAAAAATATTTCCAATTTCAGAAGTTATTACATATAGAAAATTGTACAGAAATTGCAAAATACACAAATTGATACAAAAATAAGAAAATACAGATGCAGACGTGAACTGATCCCGACCTCTATCTCTTACTTTAATGCAGTGGCTATACTCCCGTTTGCCTAACGGGGTAACTCTTCTGAGCTTGAAAAAAATATTGCAAATTTTGGGTGAGTTTTGCGAACTTAATGAGATAACCATCATCGATGCTTCACTCAATCCATGCAACACATCAATACACATAACATATAATTCACATCTCTACATTTTGCATAAATTATTGCATATCACATTATCACTTAAGGGTAAGACAATTTTGCATTTCAACAATCGAACATACTTATTAAAATGTATATGAAATGTTCATGTGACTCTTTTCCAATTGTTATGTTGTTGTGACTGAGTGCCTAAACTGTCCCGTATATATTGTGGATACCGGGCTCATTTATACTATCCCTTATCTGTTGGGGATACAAGGCTTATTTTACATAATGAGCCTTTGGCTCTTATACACTTTCTGACCTTTAAGCTCTTTTTCATAATCTGAGCTTTAAGCTCTTTTTCGATGGCTACTCAGGTTACAACTCTCATTATCTGATCATACATTCATGTATGGAATGCATCTCTCATAATCAATCAATCATGTCATGAAGTATTTAGTTCTTCATATTCACATACAAGTAGCACTTCAATATCACATTCATTCATCAGAATCATCGGACCTTCATTGTCTAGAATCAACACAATCAAATCACATTGATTTATCAGAATCATTGGACCTTCATTGTCTGGAATCAACATAATCAAATCACATTCATTCGATAATTCAAACATAATATAAAACAAACTATTAATTGAGTGAGACCGTCTAGGTTACTCACAGTATGCTCCAGATTAGCATTTGCTTCCAAGATCTATAAACATCTGGATGTGAACATTTTATCCTGCACATCAATATTATGCAATACACACGTTGTACACACATTAATAATTGCACAATCTTAAGTATTCATTTATGCACAAATGTGTATATGGACTGTGTACAATGCATGCTCAATGACAATCTTGGGTATATTATCAAATTTCACATCTTAAGATCATTCATACATCAAAGCTTACATAAGTCTCAATCAAACTTAGGTTAACACTTCATTTGTACAACGTTATTCTAAGTTCATCATTCAATCATTCCTCAAGATTATTCAAGCATTAAAGATCACAAAACATCCAATTCATCATTCATCTTAATTGAATCACCTTAGCCATCATAGGTTCACTTTCATTCCTATATCATCTCAAAATTTCAGATTTAAACACTCAATACATAACAATTCATCCTTAAGTTCTATCCCCAATCATCACCCTAACCATATCACTCATTTAATCACTTGTTCAAGCATCATACTAAGCTCATTTCAAGCTTCATTCAAGCCTAGAAGCATCACATGAAAGTCCCTAACCAATTGCAACTTCAATCCAAAATAAAAAAACATATGTGATGTTTAACCAATTCCCACGTTCGTGGGAAATTCCCATTTTCCCACGGACGTGAGATTTGTTGGCAGAAACTTTCCCAGGCAAATCCTTCCAAATTCTCAGCTTTTTCCAACTCTATTTTTCAGGTCAGTTTTGTATGACCATTATGACCTAGAAAATGAGGTTTTTTGGCAATCCTTACTTCTAAACAATTGTTCTTATATGTCTTAAGTTTCTAAGGAATCTAAGTTCATACAATTTGGTTCAGTATTCTAAAAGTTATACACAATTTACTACATACTATTCAGAAACAGAGACATAATTCGAAACTCAACTTCAAGACAATTTCAAAACTCTTAGAGATAGAATTCAAGCTCAAATTCTTCATGACAATTGTAGCCATTTGTCTCTAGTTTAATATAAATTAACAATCATCCTATTTGGATATCCTTAGGTCAAGATAGGTCTAAAATACAGCTGCATGTTCTGTAAAAACACTACATCTAACATATTTCTAGCACACTTTATCATCATCCTAATTCATCTCTTTTGCTTAGTCTATCACTTCTAACTTATATCGACATCATTTCCTCTTCAGTTATACCCCAATTATAGTTCAATATCATCTATACACAATTCAAAATCCATGCTTGACCATATACACCAAAAACAAAACATATCATATACACATTCATCATAATGACCTTTCTATCTAAAAAATCATCTTAACAACTTATCAATTATCAACAAATCATATACTCAAAACAAGACATCAACAATCTTTATTCTTCATCTACAACACATACATATAAATTCATGACCAATCCATCAATCTCAAATTACTGATCATACATGTTCCATTTACACTAACCCATGAAGATCAACATATAACTTACTTGATTTAGCTCCAAATCCTTCAAGAGAACACCAACCCTAACTTCTCATATAACTCACGACCATCATCATTCTAGGGTGGATTTGGTTGGGTTTTTTGTGAGAAATGAAGAAGAGAGCAAATTGAGAGTAGCAAATGGAAGGAGAGAGCAAGGTGTAACTTGGATGAAGGTTGGTAAAGCAAAATCGTGGAAAGAAGAAGAAAAATGAAGAAGATGGTGAGAGTTACAAAAATAAGAAGGAAAAAGCAAGAATGAAAGCAACTAAGTGGTCTCCAAATTAAAAGAGTCGTGGGGTAGGGCATGGCTTGGCAAGTGACACATGTCACTTGCCACACGTCATATTCCTATAGGTTCAAATTAGGTTTTTTCATTTAACTAGTCTAATAAACTCCAATTTCTACTCCAGTTGTCTCTAAATTTCAATGACATATGTCATTAAACCCAAATGTCATTTATAGAAATTTTCACTGCCATTTGACTCTTAATTCTACTGCTATTTGTCACTTGTTCTGTCACTTGGCATTTTTCCTAGACCAAAATTACTCAAAATTTCAGAAATTTCCTAAAATTCACCAAAAGTTCTAAATCACTAAATACACTCTCCAAATAAATTGTCAACATATAAAAACCACAATTCTGGATATAATCACATTTACAAAACAATTATACCCAGAAAAGTCAATGAATGCGTGTATAATTATTTTCATGTGCAAAAATTCAATACTCACATGTGTGTGTATGCTATATGATGCATGAACATGAAATGCAATTTCTAACTTCTCAGTAATCTCTCATATTTACTATTCTATCCTCAACATGGGTAACCGGACGTTACATTAGTAGTATGCAGCCTTATCCCTAACTATTAGGGAGGTTATTTCCAAATAATCTCTATCGAAAAGAGCTTACAAAAAAAGTTAATTAAAGAAGATGTATGATGTCTATAAAAAGAAAAGAGATATTAAAAAAGAAATTCTTAAATTGATGTTCACGATATCTTTGTTTTATCTTGCATATTTTTGAATATGAAACATATTTTTATGCCGACTGTAGTCCATTTCAAATAGTGGTGCATTCCTACTAGTTAACTGATACAAAATATTTTTTTTGCAGGCCCTATTTTGTGTTGAAAAGCGTCGCTCATCCTTCTTCTTTATAGTCTATAGTTGTCCGTCTATCCAGGTAAGTCGTCCAACTAATATTTACCGTATGTATTGCTTTAATAATACATTAATTAGATGTGTTTGAGTTTTGTATGAATGTAAAGGAGGTCTTAATTTTGTGTTGTTGTTTAGAATATTCTTGTGATCATTGATGAGTTTTTATGTTCTTCTTTAATAGTCTAACTATTTATGTTTGGGTTATGTTTGAATCATTGATGAGTAGATGTATGATTACATAAGCATTTGCTATATGTGGAATGAGTTTGAGATCTTATGGATGATTTGAGGCATAATAAACCCCTGAAACAGTATATAGGTTGGAAACCCATAATGCAGCTCCCATGAGACTTATCAGTGAAAAATTTCCCAAGCTTAGGAGTCACAGCGAGAATTTGTTTTCTTGATTCACATGTGTAAACAATGCCATGTACCATAGTTTTGAAATCAATTGTAGGTGATTAATTCAATTAATTAATACTGCAACTTTGATATGATTAATGCAAACTTAGTATTAACACAAGAAATTCATATGTTTTATGGACAAGTCAGTTGTTTGCATAAAAAACCCCTAAGACTGTATATAAGTTGGAAACTCATGATGCAACTCCTGTGAGGCTTATCGATAAAAAATTCCACGAGCCTAGAAGTAACAGCAAGAACTTGCTTTCTTAATTTACAGGTGTAAACAATGCCAGATACTATAATATTGAAATCAATTATAAGTGATTAATTCAATCATAAATACTTCAACTTCAATGTGATTAATGCAAACTTAGTATTAACACAAGAAATTCATATGTTTGATAGACAAGACAGTTCTTTGCATAATAAACCCCTAGGACGGTATATAGGCCGGAAACTCGTGATGCAACTCCCGTGATGCTTATCGGTGAAAAATTCCACGAGCCTAAGAGTCACAGCAAGAATTTGTTTTCTTGATTTATAGGTGTAAACAATGTTATGTACCATAGTATTGAAATCAATTGTAGGTGATTAATTTGATTTATCAAAACTTAGGGGATCTTGTGTAAAGTTTAGATGTTTTGTAAACTTGGGAGACATGAAGGATACTAACTATGAAATCACTTTTTTAAATTAACGGTTTTGTAGAAATGAGTAATGTTGATAGATCTTGGATGTGTAGACGATTAACACCTGATGGTTTCATTAACCCTAAGTTTGTTGAGGAAGTTGAAGCTTTTATTCATTATGCATGTTCTCAATTTGCACATATGGATGGCCTAAAGATCAGATGTCTATGTAAAAAGTGCAAACACATTCGTTTCCTTCCTATTGATGAAGTGAATAACATTTGATGAAAGGGTTTGTCCCAAATTATTTTGAGTAGATACGACATGGGGAGCCATTGATTTGTAGCACCTCAAGGGGTAATGAAGTACACTCGCTAGTGAATGTAGATGAGTTTGAAGGGGGATTGGATTTAGAACAAATAATGTGGATGTAAATGAAATTCCTTACATGCAAATAGTTTATAATGCAGCCAGTTATACCTGTAAGAAAAATATAGAAAATCTGGAAATGGAACCAAACTCATATACAAAACAATTTTTTGATTTACTACATTCAGTTGACCAAGAATTATGGCCAAATTGTGAGACAATGACTCAATTTTCTTTAATTGCTCGAATATTGAACATAAATTTTGAAAGACATATTTCTGATCGTAGTTTTGATAAAATTCTTGGATGGTATAATGAATCATTGCCTCCTGATCATACAATTGTTGATAATTTTTACAATATGAAGAAATTTATTAGGAGTCTTGGTTTGCCTGTTGAAAAGATTGATTGTTGCAAATTGGAATGTATGTTGTCTTGGGGAGATGATGTGGAATTACAAAAGTACAAATTTTGTGGTTAATCTAGGTTCAAGCTTAGAAAGTGTTCTATAAAACAAAAATTAGTACCCTAGAAGCGGATGTATTATTTCCCGCTAACTCCGAGACTTCAAAGACTATATTCTTCTAATGTTACTGCATCTTGCATGAGATGGCATAATGAACATGAATAGGAAGATGGAATAATGAGTCATCCATCAGATGCACTGGCATGAAAACATTTTAATAACACCTATTATGAGTTTGTAGCTGAAAGTTGAAATATTAGGTTGGGATTATCGACAGATGAATTCCAACCTTTTGGTCAATTCGGCGAACAATATTCATCATGGCCAATCATAATTACTCCTTATAATTTGCCTCCATTGTGCCAGGGCCTACAAATTCAAAGCATAAAATTGATGTATTCTTACAACCATTAATATTTGAATTGCATCATCTTTGGGAATATGGTGTTGAGACATATGATGTGTCTCTAAAACAAAATTTTATGTTGAGAGCAGCTTTGATGTGGACCAGTAGTGATTTTCCGACATATGCTATATGATCTGGATGGAATACAGTAGGAAAATTGGCTTGTCCTTATTGTGGCAATGATTCTAATGCATTTTATTTTCCAAATGGGGGCAAAACATGTTGGTTGACAACTACAGAAAATTTCTTCCTCCAGATCATTCATTTAGACTCAATAAAACAAGTTCATTAAGAATAGGATGGTACAAACACCTCCTCCCCTTCATAAAGCTAGTAAAGAGATATTGCAGGAGATTGATGAATTAGGGTTATTGAAAGTTACAGAATTTGAAGCTGATGAAGTTAATACAAGCATCAGTAAAAACTTTGGTTGGAGAAAACGAAACATCTTTTGGGATTTGCTATATTGAAAAACTAATTTGATATGCCATAATCAAGATGTGATGCATATTGAAAAAATATTTTTGACAATTTGTTTAATACCATAATGAACATTGAAGGGAGGATAAAAAATAATGCGAAATCACAAGCTGATTTGAAACTTTTTCGTAGAAGGAATGAGTTACATAAAGATCTTCGCACTAGTAAATATCTGAAAGCATATTACACTTTGGACAAAAAACAAAAGAAAATTTTGTGTGAATGGTTGAAAAGTCTAAAGTTTCCCGATGGTTATGTTTCAAATTTGGCAAAATGTGTGGACATGAGAAAGTACAAATTATTTAGGATGAAAAGTCGTGATTGTCATGTGTTTATGCAAATGCTAATTCCAATTGCATTTTGGGAGTTGCTACAAAATAAGGTTTGGAAAGTTATAATAGAATTAAGTTTGTTTTTTCAAAAGCTTAACATCATCCGAAATTAAGTTAGCTGAAATGGAAAAACTAGAAAGGAAAATTCTAGTAATTTTGTGCAAACTAAAAGAGATTTTTCCTCCAAGCTTCTTTGACTGTATAGAGCATCTACCTGTGCATTTAGCATATGAGGCTAAACTTGCCGGTTCAATTCAATATCGATGGATGTATCCGTTTGAGAGGTAATTCAACAAAAATGATTGTAATTGAAGTAATAACATGTTTTAATAACTAAATTGTAATAACCCTATTCGCTAATGTAGGTATTTGCATCACTTAGAAGAAAAATGTCAAAAACAAGGCTAGAGTTAAAGGTTCAATATGTAATACTTATTTACTGAAGGAAGCTAGTACATTTTGTTTACATTATTTTGAGTCGCATGTTCACACAAGAGGAAAAAAAGTTCCTTGTAATGACGATAAAGGGAGGAACGAGTGATACTGATGGTAACTTATCCATTTTCATAAATCCTGGACGAACATATGAACGTTCAACAAGAATTTTAACAGAGGAAGAAATTGAAACTACCCATGGTTACATTTTATTAAACTATCAAGAGGTTCAACATTTCGTGCAGTAAGCTGAAATTGATTATTTGGGTTTTGAAATTTAGTGTTATTAACAACTGAAATACATGATAATGTTTTTAGATTATACGAGAAATGGTTACGTAAGCTAATGCTCGACAAAACACAAGATAATATCAATAAAGAAGTTAGAAGACACTTTCCTCGATGATTCGAGAAATATGTAAGTTTTCACTTACAATTATTGAAATTATCGAATTATAAGATTAAAGTGTTCAAATGACATTATACTGTTTAATATGATAATTTCTTTTGTGTAGGCCTTAGAAAATCTAATAGAGAACAAGTTCATATGTGATCTTGTGAAGGGACCTTTGCGAGCTGTTAAATCGTATCCGGTGCATTTCATTAATAGATACAAATATCATACAAAATATTATGGTCATAGTATGACAACAGTAAATAGTGGAGTTTGCATAAAGGGATAATTGATATATTACTATGGTAACATTACTGAGATACTTGAAATTGAGTTCCCTGTTTTGCCAATAAAGCGAAGTGTGATATTCAAGTGTGACTAGTTTGATCCAACTCCAAATGTTGGTATAAAGTTTCGATACAATCTAGTTGAAATCAACAAGCGAATTTAGACAATTTGAACCTTTCGTGTTGGCAATGCAAGCGATCCAGGTGTATTATGTCCCTTTTCCCAGCTTACGATGAGATAAGTAAGATTGGTTGGCCGTTTGCAAAGTTAAACCTATAGGTGTTTTTGAATCATATGGAAAAGAAGAATAGAGAATTGAAAGTAAAACGTTTCAGGAAGATGTTTATGAAATAAATGCATCTGTTATATATAACGAAAATGAACCTTTGAACGATCCAAATAATTAATATGTTGAAATTTCATCTGGAGAGGATGAGGAGGGCAAGAGATCTGAACAGGAGCTTGAGTTTGATTCTAATTCTTCAAAAAAAAGAAGATGACAATTTTGATTTATAATTAAGTGCTGATAACGATTAATTTGTATTTGTAATAGAACATTATATTCAACAAACTAATTATTTCCTTTTCAATATATTGTGTGAAATATTGAATTGAAATTATTATATTTATGGAATATTCAATCAAATATGAATTTTAGGTTGAAATATGTCACCAAAAAGAAAACAAGATATGATGCGACCAAGGTTCAGACCACGATTGAGAGCTAGTTATTGTGCAGGTGAAACATCACATTCTGCAGCTGGAATCGAATCAGAAGCTAGACCTCCAACTACTACACTTGCAGATGAGGCATTACCTTCCGTACCTGTTGCTACACCATCCACTACCCTTATACCGACAGAGATATCAGGGGTAAACAATGTGGATGAAGGAGGCGGCCTCCAGCCTGGAGCTAAGTATAATTGATTTTTATATATTAATTAGATAAATATTGTTACATTATAAGTACTTATCGTATGTTTTTCCTTTTATTCCAGAAAGAATTTTTTTGGGATTCTGAACTTAACGTGGCCATTTATAAAGTGTGGGAGAGACGAGCATGTACACGTCATCGAGACTTTGTTAGTGCGATACACAAGACTAGTGTACGACCGTCTTATATTTCTGAACAAATATGGAGTCGTTGGCAGCAGTATTGGACATCACCCGAGGCAATTTTTATTTCAGAGAGTAATTCTACCAACAGACGTGGAGGATCTGGAGGAGAGAGTCTTCCTGTACATACTGGAAGATCTATTACCCATCACGAGCATGCAGAAAGACTTATAAATATCTACACTTTACATTTATATTCTGATTTTTTTACTTTGGTGTATTTTAATTTAATTTGATGTGTTAATTTTGAAATAAAAATATATGTATTATGGAGAATGATAATGTTATAAATGTCTGGTGCCATATATGGCAGTATTGTTGAATTATTTTCTTTGTTCAAGAGAGGGTAAATATCATAAAATAGAGGAAATTCTACCGAAATTTGTATAAATTGTAGCTTACTACATTTTATTTTGATGCAGGAAAAGTCTATAGGCACGAAGTCTACACCCCGTCAATTCTTTTTGCACATTTACACTAAGAAGTATGACGGTGCGACCTTCGTCAACACCCGATGTAAAGAACTAAATGTATGTGAAATTTATGCTTTAATATTAATGCTTAATAATTATCACTTACTAGCTTAAACATTGTCTTCTGATAGGACTAAATATAAGAAAGTATTTAATGACAGTCTCGGTAGCCTGAAGATGTTGATGAGAGTCAAGTATATCTTGATGCAATCGTTGGTAGGGATCGTCGTGGAAGGATATTCAACTTAGGTTCATTTGTAAACACATGTTATTTGTAATCCTCCACATCCAGTACAGCAGCATCTAGTCGGCAGTCTACACCCAATGAAGTCCATGAGCTTCGGAGTACAGTACAGACTTTGGCAACTCAGTTGCAACAGTCGATGGAGTACATAGCTCAGCTTCGTAATGAGGTGGATGGGTTGAAGGGGAGGGGTAGCACCTTATCGAAGCAATTAGAGCATTCGCAATTACCAAATGAATAGCATACTTGTAGTCATTTCGTATGAATTAAAAATGCTTATTTTGTGCAAAATAACTTTATATTATCAATTAAGATAATTTTTACTTTATATCATCAATCAACTTTCTGTTTTAACAAATTAAATGTAGAAACAAATCAAAATATTATCAACAAATAACTCATAACTATTTAAATTATGCATCAACATAAGATCATCAAATAAAATTTAATGCAGGGAAATTAAAGAAAATAGTTTTAGTAAATTTACCGACAGAAAAACAAAGTTCATCAGTAAAATCTATTCGATTTACCGACGGATAACTAATAACCATCAGTAATATTGTTATTAACTTGCTGAAGGAATAACCAATTCTATCGGTAAGCTTGCTTCCGTCAGTAACTTTACCGACCAAAGATAGTTGTTGAATTTGGGAAATTTTGTGAATTTCATTAATCTTTTATAAAAATAAACACATTTTGGTATTGTCCTTTGAAATGAGAGATTTAAGTGAGTTATTGCATTCATGGAATAACCTAACTTTTTCATAATTATGGAAAATATCAATTGTATGCAATTTTAATCAAACTTGCATACCTTATATATGAATTGCTTATCCTTTAACCAAATTAGTTCTTGAATCTTTCTATAGTTTGCATATGCATTAACTTGACTTAAAAAGAT